>UXGD01003765.1:0-19250 GCA_900474315.1 Torymus auratus
CAAATACCCGGAAGACGCGAGGTCTACACAAAAAAAGGTGTTACGCAGACGTGCGATAGTAAGCGAGTAGATTATTTAAACAATTCTTAAACTCGAATAGCCGGAGAACGCGAGTTCCACGCAAAAAGAAGCAGTTGCATCACGCAGACTTTTTTAATAATCCACTCTTTTATACTGTCGGACGTCTGGTAACTCCCTTTTGTGCGCAGGCTTCGCGTCCGCAGGCTACTTTGGTTCAAGAATTTTTTAAATAATCGACTTGCTTTTTGTCACACGTCTGCGTAACTCCAATATGATCTATAATTTCAAGACAAGACAATAATACTTTTCATATAGACTGACAAGACCAAGGCAACAGATAAATTTTCAAGAATTTACAAGAGCGAGACAATAATTACAGAAATATTGTATTTTCTTGCTCTCGTGAAGCCCTAATCAAAACTATTATTACGATTTTACGAACCCCTATTTATAAACTTCGAAATTCAAAGAACCACTTCGCATCAACACTATTCCCAGATACCTTGAAACCATGCCAAGCCACATACAAATTCCCACCCCTTAAATCAAACTAAACGCGGACAAAACAATTGGGGCCGAATCTGCCGCGGCTAATTTCACCGACGCCCAGCCAGCAAAAACAAATTGCCCGGACTCGAAAGCCTCGTCGTCGCGTGTGCGGTTGCATACAGCCATTCATCGTCTTCACGACGACAACGCCTGTGTGTGTATATGCCAAAGTAACGTGTTGCACGTAGTCTGTGTATGCAGACTCGGGTTCACCCTCCTCCGCTCGCGGCAGACTCTTTCTTCGGCAAGGCGGTTGTGCGCGCATTGTGCTGGATAGAAAAGTTCGCGAGCGAGACAAGGCGCGGTTTTATTTGGGCTTGGAAGTTCCGTAATGGGCGCAGAGAGTGGAGAGCGCGCAGTATTGTGCGCGGGCTTGCAAATTAGTTTGATTTAAGGGGCGCTTTTTGTGAAAGGAAAGAAGTAACCGGATTGAATTGGTGGGGAATGGGTGAGAGGTAGTAGGGTTATTTGTGAGGGATGCTTTTTTCTGAGTTTTAGTGTTAATGGGAAGTGTTTGTATGAAAAATACTTATAAAGTATATGAATTTAGAGAATGTATGTGGAGAGAAAAATGTGATTATAGTTGTTACTGTTTCATGTAGTAAAAAATTAGTAAAATTTAAATACTATCGACATATTTTTAATTTAGTAAACTGTTCGTTGCTAAACAGTATGTACCACGTAAAAAGGAATGGTTGGATGTTGAAGAGAAGTTTGTTTGGCTGAAATTTGGGAAATGGTTATAGGATAATCTGGAACTTTTGCAGTTTTGATATTTAGGTAAAAAGTATAAGGAAAACGTTCTGGGAAAGGCTTAAGTTCTTAAAGGATATTCCAATTTTCAGCTTAACTTTCCTAATATCTTATGCAAACAAACATCTTTTAATGACGGGTTTAGATTCTTGATATCTATAGTACCAAAACCATAGTTGCCAATTAACATTAATTCACGATATTATACCCATAGCGACGTCTCGCTGATTTTCTTTCTAAAGGTTGACATCTTATTAAAATTGTTAGACATTTTTGTCAATATTTCGGGGTTGTTAGCTATAATATATTAATTGTGATCGAAATAAAATAAGACCGTAATTTATAATGGGTTCAATAGTAACTAGGGCCATATTTTTTTATTATATCCAAAGATGAACAAATGGACTCGTAAAATTTTCATTTTTTAATAAAATCTGATCAGTCGGTAGACATCTATGATCCGATATGGCTATAATACGAATAAATCAATGCTTATATCGAGTTAAACCAGTTGGTTAATAGAAACATAGATGATTTCATTCAGGTAGATATCAATAATATATTACGACAGAATTGAACATTATGTAAAATGTACATAATGTGAACAATAAATCCCAGGAGCTTTTAAAATTTTTACAACTCAAAAATTTTTTATTTAAAAGGCTATAACTCAAGTTTATTACGAATTATATGCCTGAACCAAAGCTCAAAATGTTCAGTTTTCAATAGAAGAATTCAATAGACGATTTTTATGTATTTTTCGATCTAGAAAAAAACGGTCACTTACTATCATTGACAAATTTTTACAGGTTTTTCTTTACATCAAAAGCTTTAATTTAAGCTTGGGTAGATCGATGTGCTATGAAAAATAGCCCAGATATAAAAGTTATTATTTTCCAATATTCAAAAAGGGACAAAGTTTAAAATCTCATAAATCTGGGCTATATTTCATGGCACATCGATCTATCGGGGCTTAAACTAAAGCTTTTGAAACAAAGAAAACGCACTAAAAATTTTGTAATGACTTCGTAAAGAACTTCAGTCTTTTAAATCTAAAATTTTGGAGTTACCAAAATTTAAAAAGTTTATGGGACTTTCACATATACAATTTTCTACCATTAACTATGCCCAAGCACAAAAAACTACTTCCAACCTCAAAAAAATGTAGATTAAAAAAACTGCAGCCTATACTTAATCAAAACCACTGTAAAATCCATCTACGATAACTTCTCATCACCTACATCTCAACCACCACCAAATCGATTCCCACCCACCATTCCACATCCCCACCGCTTTCTATCTACCTATATAATATATATACAACAACACAGCCAACACTTCAAAAGCCTCCCTTTCTCTCATCACCTCTCACACAGCACCGCAAGTCTCTCCCGCGCGCTCGATAAACCTCAACTCGGTCTCTTCCTCCCCGCTCGCTCGCGTTCGGCTTATCAATCCCCGCATCGGAATCGGCTATCAGGCGGTACTACCTATATGCGCGCGCAGCATACTACACCCGCTCTCTCTGAGAGGAGAGGGAAAAGAGCAAACCTCCTTTACCCACCGACCTCCGCTGCTACTGCTGCACTGTGCAGCTGCGCGGCTTGGCCGTGCGGTGCCGCGCGTACCTACCTCTCCGCTCTTCTTCTCTCGCTCTTGTCTCTCTATGTGCTTGCACACAGGGGGAAAGATAAAGTCGATGGGGGGTGAATGGGCCGCGAGGTAAACAGTCGGACGCGAGAGCTTCGATTGGCGCGGCGGCCGGGCTCGCGCGGCGTGTGTATTAATATAAGAGGATCGACGTGAGAAACGCGCTGCTGCTGCTGCTACTGGTGTGATAACGTGGTGGTGACAATAATAATAATAATAATAATAAGAAAAATAATAATATATATAGCAGGAAGTCGGAGTAGCTGTGTTGATGGACGCTGGAGGAGTCGCGAGGAAGGAGGCGAGTAGGCTCCCCGAGGTTAAGAAGTGCGTCTGCGTGATATTGACGGTTGATGAGGTGGTGAAGGAGCGGATCTTCGGTAATGATTGGTTTATTGGATTGCGCGCGGAATGCCGATTAATATATATAACACATTTATTAATACTTTGCTACTACTATTACTACTACTACTACTACTACACCCTCATATATCATACACGTATATTTTTTCCATGTCTCTCTATGCTTTGTGTCTTTTCTATATACTTATACTCGAAAGAAGCCGCGCGCGCAAGAGAAATGTGTGCCAGTGATGATCAACGAGTTGTTTAATCGTCACTAACTCGAAACCGCAGAATAATAATAAGCTGTGCTCGTGCCGCGCGTGTGTGTCTCTAATATTTCTCTGCATATTGGTATTACACTGCTGGATATATAGATTCTGAAAGTGACGTGTGCGTGTGGCCTAATTGTCGTACCTATTAATACACCGGCTCTAAAATTATACCTCGTGCTGTTTTACAAGTATTATTATACAGTGTTGTAGTTTTTTCAAGTAGATAATCTCTATTTTATCCATGTGTGTTTGTAGTTTATATATACCATAATATATATATGTATACAAAAGACATGTAGAATTTTCAATACAGACTATAAACTATTGACCTATACTTCTCCACATAACCTTTCTCAACTACCTATATAAAAGTGTCAATACTTACTCTTCGATGTTAGTAGTCGATGTTTGGTTATCATCTCTCTCTGACTTTTACACATTACACTATTACACTATGGTGTAAAGTTTCCACATTGTTTAAAATGCTTTATTTCACCGAGTTGCTATGGTAAAAGAGTTCCTATCACACTATAGTTCCTGCGAGAGATAATAACTGAATAACCGAGAACAACAACATAGACCATATTCTGTAACTCGTATAACCAAACATGTGTGTGCTGTCCACAAATACATACATACACTAACTCGATATTGTGAGTATTGTAAATTAGCTTATTAAACTGTAATGCGAATGATCTGTTTGTGTATTAATATTATATCAATTATAATCAAACTACATCTACTGTAACATAACCATATATAAAAAGAAACTTGTACATCTAACCTTCCAAAAAATCGTGTCTTATATATCAAATTCCTCTCGCCCCTTATATATACATCCCTAAGAGCACAAAACCCACCCCTTTAATTACCATCTTCAAAAAAAGGATCTCTAATACATACATGAATATTACACACACATATCCAGCAACCCTCCTCGTGTCACTCTCAATTCCGTTACAGAACCAACCCTCCTCCTCCCTCCACGGCAGCATCGACGAGAGTAGCGTACCTATATAGCGTGTAATCCCCGGGCACATGAAGCCGGCTGTGCGACGGCATTCAGAGCCGCTCGTAATGACGCCTCGCGGCTCGCTGCTACTGCTGCAGCAGCAGTGCAGCGCTGCTAGAAGCGGGTCAACGGGCTGTTGCGCCTCGCGGGAGCGGGAAGTACTGCTGCTGTCGCCGGCATCCTCCTCCTACTCGGTGGCTTCGTCGTCAGGTGATGCGCGCGGTGACGTTCTTTTAAGTCGAGGAGTACTTTTAGGGGTAGTAGGTAAAAAGCGATCGATCGGTGGTTTGAATTTTGAGTTTTTTATAGGTATTATGTATTTCGTTACCTAACTGTAGAATGTAAATTCTTTTATGTAACAGAGCTGTGGATGGCTGGAAATATTATACAGGTTTTAAATGAATTCTGGTAAAAGAGGTTACGGCACTGACGATTTCCATTTTCCTTTTTGAAAGGCAAATCCTTCAATGTGCGCAAAAAAAAGATGTCTTGAAATATGGGTCAGAACGTCATACAAAGAGAGGTACACGCGAGGCATAGTCAGACATTTCGTTTTCAAAGAAAACAATCAATTCGTTATATCCTTGCGGGTCTTTTCATCAGCTTAAGTAAAGGAGAGAAATAGTTTTCTTTTTTAAGTTATATACTATTGAAAATTACAGGATGCGTTCTGTGTATTCATAAAAGCTCGTGGTTCGTAGTACTTATACTATATCTATCCCCTATAGGAAAAAATAATCTGCATGAGTTGTAAAAAAAAAAGGTTTTTCGAAAGTTTATACAAAAAATATTCTACAAAACACCGGGTAGAATTTTCTCGTACAAAAAAAAGTCGTTTACGAATTTCCGTGGAAACAATATAGATATTTTTTGCCTGATAAAATCTCGGTAGTGTTACGGGACTTTTTATTTTCGCGTTCAGAGAAGTATAATAAATTTTTTCATTTTCAAAAGATACCCGCAGTTTCCCAGCAAAACAAAAAATGTGTAAAATTTTACAGGAGCCCCTATATAAATTCTTCTAAAATTTTCCTGAATCAAAAATACACTTGTATTTTTTTCCTCTTGCACCACAAGCACAATTTTTTCCACATAAATTAAAATAAAGCGAAAACTCAATTTCACTAAAAGCTTTTCAACCCTTTATCAAACAATCTTTTCCATTCAATTACAGCCCACATGCAACTTTAAAAAAGAAAAACCCTCCTTTCAAAAAAAAATCATATCGCAAACACGAAAAAGCGTCGTCCACACACACGCTCGCGAAACTGGCTCACTCCTTTATCGCGTCACCGCGAGGAAAAGAACAGCAGCGTCGTTGTCGGGAAAAGCACACGCGCAAATATAAAGAGCGCGCGCTTAATTGATTGACACGAATAAGCGCGCTCGCGGTGAGGGCAGTAATGGATCGCGCTGAGGCAAAGGCGCCGATGCAAAAAGGGAGTGAGAGAGGGAAGTAAACAAAGCGCGAGTCGATCGATCGACGTGAGAGGCATAGAAATAATAACCCGTATGGGCGGTGAGGAGGCTGAGTGGAGAGAAAGGGAGAAAGCTTGACAACAGGTAGACGTACAATACAGTCTCCATTTCCGTGTCTAATAATTGGAAACTTGCAATCTTTCACGTATATATACACGCGCTTGAATACAGCATACGTGGTGTATGAATATATGTGATCGATGTTTTATTTCCCGCGGTATTCTCCCGTTTACAGCGCGCGCGGTCGTCGCTCCCGTGGAAAGTCCCTCGAAAAATCGGAATTCGCCCGGGGGTATTAGCCCCCCGCCTTTGCTTCTCATTTTTAGTTGTAATGTCAGCGCGAAAAACTCGATAGTGAGATGTTCTATCGATTTGGGTGTCGGCGTGTCTGGGGAATCGCAGACACGAATTGTGTCTCTCGAGAGTGAGGAATAGTTAATTTCATGATGGTTCCGCGTGTGAAATCGATAAATGTGTATTCCCGAGACGCGCGGTTATAGTGTGGATGAGTTTAGCGAATTGATATTCTATGAGGTGATGTTCTCGTGGTTGTGAAAAAACATTTTTTTTTTTTAAATTGGTAATATACGTGTGTTGTAAGAGATGAAAAGAAATGAAGTGGAATTTTTAAAATCATTTAAAATGTTGGAAGAAATATGTGTTAATACAAATATAACTTGAAAAGTTGACAATAGCTAAAAATAATTGTAGTCGTCAGTTGACTGAAATAGAAAAGTCAAGCTAACGATTGAAATGATAAATGTTTTTTCGCATTGAAAAGACAATTTTACATATGCTTGTATAACTCTTTAATAAATATAAAATAAATATCTGTTTTCAAATATGCACATTATAACAGAATACATAGATATATCGATTTTGTAAAACTTTATATAAGTATTATATATTATATATTATGTATAAGAAAAAAATATTAATTTTTTAGTCAAAAATATCGATTCCTATTTAACAAAGTTACCATAAAATCTAATAACCCAGCGCAGAAAATGTTTAAAATATTATTTACGACCTTTTACAGAAACTCTAAAAAAAAAAATACCTCATCCCACCTACCACACTCCAACCCACTACCTACAAGCAGCAAACAATTTTTCCCTCCATCTCCCACCGACAAAAACCACCACCACCACCAGCAGCAGCACTTCCGCGCACTCGACGAAAAAAACTGCACGCCTATGCAAATCCGACCTTACATATCTCCCTGTAAACAAACGCGCGCGTAATGAAGAGCGAGCGAACTCGCGTCTTTCGCCTCATCGACTCGGCGCTTGCACGCGGATTGCGCCGAAAATAGAAACGAGTCGAGGCGCGCGACGGATCGTAGAGAATTTATGGAGGTTGAGCGCGGAATTTTCAGTTTTAGGTGTGGGAGTCGAAAGGCGGTGGAGTATAACGATGATCTGTGTAGAGAAGGAAGGAGTAATTGAAATTTAGAGGGATTAAGGACGACGGGTTTGGCAGGGTTGGAATATTTGAAATGCATGGAGGGAGTCGATTAGAAGTTGACGGGGAATGATAAGTTTTTGATTTTAGGTTGTAGGTAATTGAATTTCTATATTTTTAAAGTAAAGACCATTTTCTTGGTAAATTACATTTCCTTTGAAATAGCGAATTTTAATTACATCAGAGGAAAAATAAGAAGGTGTGCTACGTGCGAAATTCAAGTCACGCTTGATGCGCGTCGAACGGAAGAACTCGAAATTAAATACTTCGTCGTTATGTGATATGGCCATCAATTTAAATGCAAATAAAATTCGTTATATTCGTGGGTCATAAGATGGTGTGTGACTCACGGCATTGAACGTGATAAGACTATAAACTACGAACGAAATTAAAAGGCGCGAATAATTAATCGGAGTTCGAAAATTTCAATTATGTATAAACATATAATGCAATTTTAAAAACGTTGTAAGTACGAATTTTACTGCAAGATAATATTTATATCTTATATTCAACACATTTTTCTAATTAGTATTTCCCACCCAAACATATACAATTGAATTCATTAAAAATGCATTACAAAAACACCAAGTTTCAAACGAAATTTAATTAAAAATTAATTTCACTTCATTACCCATCTCCATCAACTAATTACGAGGCTGCTGCGCGCCGCTTTTAAACTCATCATCGATCTATTTTCCCAGTTTGCTCACCGTGTACACACAAACTCTTTCGCTTCCACGCAGACTCTCACACGCATGCAAGCTTCTACACATAAAACCCGCGCGAGCGAGTGAAAATTTATAGAAACATATTAAAACCGCGTAACAAGCAACAACCCTCTCAGACGACGCGCGCAGAGCGAAACATCACAGGCTCTCGCGGGGGTGGGGAGGAGAAAAAAAATGCACAGAAAGGACTGTTAAAAGCTCAACGGTATACACGTGTCCCCCGCCCGTCTACACGTGTATACGTACGCGAAGGAATGATAAAAAGGTGCGGGTGTGTGGGTGTGTGTTACATAGGGGAGACAAAGAGAGCGCGAGACGTTGAAATTCACCTGCGCGCGCGTGCAGACAACAGCAAAAAGCCACCAGACGCGTGCGTGTATGCAAATGTGAGGCCGCGTGTTGATACGCGCGGATAAGAGGCGGAGGATAAAAGTTTTGTTTGTTGGCTTGAGAGATGAACTGTTATAACGGCGTTTTTCTTTGTGACAAGGTATGCGTTGTGGGTGGGGGGATAGGGAATATTACTCAATGTAGTATGTAGTATATTAATGTAGTTGAAAATATTTTTTAAGGATTTATCGTGAGAGGGAGTTGCGTTATTAGGTCGATATTCAATTTTTGGGCATTGAATGGGAAATAAAGGAGTATAGAAAAATGAATATTACTAGATAAATAGTTTAAAAAAATTTTTAATAATAAGTGTTTGATTGATAATATCTTGATATAGTTCCCACTTATACTTTACGCGTAAAACGACGCGAACACCGGCATGGTATCAAAGCAAATCTATTTCAGGAACCGAGTCATCTGTATCATCATTTTCATTCTAAACATGTAAAGTTTTAATATTTAAAACAGGCAACATTCCTGACCCACTATAGAAGCTTACAAAACCTAAATCCGCGTTCTAAATAAACCAATAAATTCGATTTCAACCTCGTCGAAATATCGCTAAGAAACAACCGGCACCACGCTAAATCTACCTTTCCCTTTTCTAAGCTCTCTCTCTTACCCTAAACACCACCGTCATCCCCGAACATAAATCCGCTCTTTTCCCCGCCAAAATTACAATTCCCGCAATTCTCGTTCCGCGAAGCAGCATCTCATTTCCATCCTCTCCTCATCTCTCTACTGAAACCCGGAAAATCGCACGCGCTACGCGTATAAATACACACCCACATGACATCCATACACACACAACAAGACACTCGCGACTTGTGCGCCGCTACTAGCGAAGCTCTCGCATCGCACGCGCGAGAGTCTGTAACACTCGGGCTTTCAGTGTTCACGTGAGCGCGCCGGCATGCGTGTGCAGTACTCATATATGTGTGTATCTCTTGTTGCGCGCAGCCGCGTAATTAAGTGTGTTAGCGATGTGACCGATGGTTGTTGACCGAAGAGTGACGACGGTGATATACAGTGTGTCAGCTGCCGAGCCGGGGGAGAGATATACACGTATAGTGAGTCGCCGGTGAATTTCGAGGGAGTAGATGTAAGTGGAGAGGTGGTACGTGTGGATGCTGAGAGGTGGTTAGGGATGTGGGGGGAAAGTTTGTTGGTGGTTGCTGTGGTGTGAAAGTATAGTGTGTGGAGTTGAGTGGTTCTTCGAACTGGGATTAATTGTATTGTATATGGGTTGGCGTAATTTTCGATTGATAAGAAAGTTATTGGGATTATTCTGGAATTGGAGCTTTATAAGCAATTAAATACTACCGTGTTACCTGATTGTTAATTAATAGAAAAATTATAGTGTGGTTTTTTTAATAAAAGATAAAAAGAATTGGCTGGTATTTTATACGTAATTTTATATTAATAAACAAAGCTATAGTGATCGTTCTTGATTTAAAGCTTAAAAATATTATTAAGCTTTTTATTTCTCTTGCTCATGGGTCAATATTGTTATGGAATGAAGCTTTATTTTACTTGTTTTAAAATTTATATTATAAAAAATTAGTACTCGTATTATAAAAAGTCATTAAGTTTATAAGATAATTTAATTAACATACTATACAAGAACAAGATTATATATAATAAATTCATGAAAGAGATATTTTTTATGAAAATTAATTAAAATATGTCTATAAGACGTTTGAAATGAATACACATTTTGCATTGAAAAAAATGAGTAACATTTCAATGCTGAAAATGAGATATTGCTAAGTAGAGTTTTGAAAACTTTTTTTTTCTTTTTTGCAGCATCATAATAAAAATAAACATATTTTTTTTAGCCTGAAGTGAGTGAAGTGGAACACGCATATTTTTCTAATAATGATCAATAGGTATATACATAGTAATTAGAGAGTATACATTGACACTCGCAGCATTGCTGTAAGTTTGTATTGATGTCAGTTCTAACTGGTTCGAATAAACGAAGCTATTCATTTTGAAAAATGTATTTCAGGTTGAGTGGCTCAAATACATCACTAGAATTATATTCAATTTATCCAATTTAATATTTCCGTAAATGTGAAAGACGACATAATACGATTATAGTGTCACTTGACCTAATAATAAATATGACCAACAATTAATAATTAGTTAAATTATTTATCTAAATATCATAAGAACACTAACAATCCAAAATAAGTTCATTCATCGAAATACATTAGTATTATATGTACCTGATTAAAAACTTTCATATCTTCTTACAAATTTTCTACTTTTCCCTGCCATACGTCGTAATTTAATAATACACAATCACCCGACGATATTATCAGGTGTTTAGCGTCGATTTAAACTCCTTACCGTCTATATAAAAACATCCTATAGTCCGGCACTTTCTTCAAATTACCCCGACGTGAACCTATACAGTCGTTATTATTGCAACTGTAATTCACCGTCTTTATGTGCCGCCACCGCATATGAGTATCAGCGTTGCGCGAGCCTGTGTGAAAAGTGATAGCATTTGGCAACCTCCGCGGCACTTGCCGAGCATCATTCATACGCCAATAGAGCTATAATGTTTCCATTCCTGGCACCACCGGATTGTATTAGCCATGTAGAAAATTGTATCTAAGTGATTTTGATCCTTTTACAGCGCGCTTTTACGACTGTAATATAATTAACAGACGGCGAAATGGAGATAAGCCGGGTGGAGTCTATAAAATTCTCGTAGGTTGTTTCTTCCGGCATCGCGAATGCCGAAATATCTTTAGAATACCGAGAATTCGGGACCATTAAAGTTCTGAAATACGCGCATGCAGTAAACTATGGTTTCACTTTGATCGTAAGCGGGTAATGCATGTGGCAGTTAAAAAATATATATAAAGGGCAGGTTCCATGATTACTCCTGAGAGAAAACGTATACGAGAGCAACATCATTATTTGAAACCCATTAAGATGTGAATAAGAAAAATATAATAATAGGTGAAAATCGAAAATTATAATTTTCCTTCGAATTTCGTGCAAAGTGAGAGGTACGATTAAAAATTCTTATCACGACTTTCTTAACTTTCCCTTTATTCAAAGATAATAAGAATAATTTTTGAATTATATATATTTATGATGAATTGTGCGCAATGATATCGGTTTCAGACGTTGCTCTCTTTGAATAATTCAAACATTTCCAATTCCAAGCTCCCTTCCCTTCCTTATCAAAATACCACAGCTATTTCAAAATCCCACCTTCCCATAATCAAGCGCAAACAATGACACCTCTACAACCAATGCCAAACTACAATACCAACAGAACCCATCCAACTCCACCACTCTAAAATCATTCGCATCCCACCACCACTACCACCTTACACTACAACAGCACCCGGCGAAACCAACCCTCCGGTTTTACACGCCGCTAACGACATCTAGCCGTACCAGCGGTGAACCCCGTTACTTCTCTCGAGACTCGCGTTGCCGCCGGCGCACGTGCGCCACTGTAGCGTCATGCGGGCGGCTGATGGTGCGATAGCATCGAGCGAGCGCGTTGGACGGGAATGGAGAGAGGGATGTGGTAGTCTGATAAGAGGATGCTGGAGGAGATGGATTAGATGGTTTAGGGTTGAAGGGGTTGTTTTTGATAATGTAGGATGCCCATGGATGTGCAGTAAATAGAGAGAGATTAATGGAACCGTATGAAACCAATGTTATTGTGTAGAGCTTGGCAAAATATAAAATTAAAAAAGAAAAAATTTTAATCCGGGGAAATGAAGGGAAAGTTGAAATAAATAAGTAGAAAAATCGAGATTTCATTCGACATTCAGTAGTAAAATTTGTAAAAAATAACTTTTAAAATATTTCCACATTCATACACAGATAAATTCGAAGGCAGATGCTTCAATTTGCATAAATTTTGTATACTTTTATCAGGTTTATATATTTTTTATTGATATTTATTATCTGAAGCACCCATGGGCATTCTCCTTTACTGGTTTATGATGAGTAAGGTGAATGGAAGTGATTTTGATGTTCCCGAAATGTTCAATGATTTCGAAAGTTGCTTACTTAATTTATTTGCTAATTTATTTTAACAATGAAAATTTTGAAAGGTTTGAAGTATTTCATGAATTAGTTTGTATGGACAAATATATCATTTTCATTTTATAAAAAAACATGCCTGTCGTAGCCTGTCTATATCTACTTAAAAAGTGGTTCACGATTTAATTTGATTTTCTTCAAATAAAATAAGAACGCTATTAAAAATGTACATTTTAAAATAGCTTCAGAAGTAGCATAGTTATTTTGATACACTCAACGAGTAAATGGACGCTGTGAACAAACGATATCAAGAGTAATGAAATTATCGTATTTCGCCATTATAATAGCTAAACTAATTCCACTAGTATTTCCATTATCAATGATAAGTGCTTTACAGGTGAAGTTGTAACTTGATTTATTGAGTAAAACACCGCATTATTATTACGCAAAGGCCCTACAATCAAGATGTGCTTATTGAGTGGCCTATAATTTATTCACATTCAATATTCGATACACATAGAATGGTAATGGGGCTCGCAATATCTATTTATTTTTATATTAAAGTGTGTATCTTGTATTTATGAATAACGTTATTTTTCTTATAAAATTTATTTATAAATAATATTTTTATTACAATATTTTGATATCGAATTGAAAAAAAAACACGTAATAAAGTAGTTATTTTTCGCACACGTGTTCTAAATGCACACAAAAACATTGTCCAATAACAAAAAAGCTTTTGTTATTTTCTCAACGCATAAAAAGTTACACAAGATTTTACTGGATACCATTACATTCGAAGCGAATATAAGTTTGCGAGGCTTTAATAAAAACGAATTGAATACGTACAACTAGTCTTCAAACGGGATAAAAAAAAATAAGTAGAGTAGAAGAATACTCGGGGATAAGTAAATCAGTGACCGGAAAACTGACGTGGAAAAAACATAAAAGCATAAATGGGAAGGTAAAAAAGAAATGAGAACCGAGAGAGAGAAACTTGAAATCCATTGCTGCGCTGAAAAGAAATAAACTAAACGTGAAAGAGTAGAGATTGCAAATGAAAGAGAGCTGCATCTCTGAAATGATATATACATAACGTTCAACCGATTAGCTTGAAAATCCCGTAAAATAATGTCTGTTATTTCACTCGAGCTCTATGAGCATAAATAATTACTTTTAATAACCCTACGGTATAATTTCCCACATATCCATACATTTGCGCGCAGAATAGTTATAATTACCGAATTTCTCATGCAAACAACGCTGACCTATATTACATTTGCCTCGCGATTCCCACACCACTCATTTCCCCTAAAACATTACTTAGTTTAAAATTATCTTACAATTTCCAAAAAATATTTCTTATCAACATCAAAATTCACACCTAATTATATACCACCGAGTCCAACCCCCCATCCCCATCTCCAATTACAGAACCCGCCAAGCGCAAGCATGCACCATTTCTATTTTTCAATTTTCCCGTCGAGTGCATTGGCCTGTAGCCGACATACCGCAGCTGCATCAACCAATCAATAATTCACAGCGAACTTCATTGCACACCACGCAACCTCCCCCATCGCGCTTCACTCTGGCACTTCACGCCATCCCTTCATCATCCGCTGGCCCCAACACCTACCTATTCTTTCTTTAAAAACAAAAGAAGACTTATACTACACAGCGACCGATCGATCGACAGCTAGACACTGCGGCGATCGCTCGCGATCCTCCTTACGTGCCTCATGCGTTTCCACCTACCTATACCCACCTCTTTCTCTCTCTCTCTCTCTTCCTCTTTCGCTTCACTCCTGGCACGCGAGCCAGGCGCAGGCAGGCGCGCATAGCACACTCAGTCCGCAGCGAGCGTCCGCCTCGCCCGCGAGCGCTTGCTCGCCTGTGTACATAACACACACACATACATACATATACCTACCTACTGCGGCACCGCTGCGGCGCAGACGTCGTCGTGCAATTCCTCCTCGTATATAATAGTAGTTTTTGCATTCTATCAAGTGCGCGCGTGTCAAGTCATTCGGTCACTGGCTTATAGTGTGATATAATAGACGCAGGGTGTGAAAAGGGAAGCCGAGCGCGATGAAGGAGACGGAGCCGGCCGGCAAGTCGCGCAGCAGCCGCGTGAAGGCGTGGTTTAGGTCCTGGCTGTCCAGCGACAAGCGATCCAGTTAGTTTTATACCCTGATTTACGTTTTTTTTTATTTTTTATACCTATAAGTGGGTGATACAGTGTGGCAGTGTGTTGTGAGTGTGAAGGGTTGGATTATACGGGGTGCAATTGAGGTTATACAGCGGGAGGACAGCGGCGAGGTGTATACGAGGTAAACAGTGCGGTGCGCACTGGGGTATCGACCTGTGTGTGCGGTGTCGCCGGGAACGTTGACTCCAAAGAGCACGTGGTCGTGTCTATTATGTCGGCCGATTTGGTATATGTGGGATTAGGTATCGAGTGCGAGTGTGATATATGTCTTATTGATTATCAATTTGAATGGTGGACATTTTGAGAATTGGGGTGAAATTATGGTTTATCGGTGGTTTATGTAACTACAAGGCTTCCTCGTACTATTATGAACGTGTAATTATATTTCATTGTCGGTTAACTTGGGATATTACAATAATTATTACGTCGAAAAACTACTCTCTAAAGTTGAATTAGTGGAAAAACCACTAATCATTAGTGGAAATTGCTCCACCGTAGAATTAGTAAATATTCACTAATTAAATAGTAAATATATCCACTAATTCCACGGTGGGGAAATTTTCACTAATTTTTAGTGGTTTTTTTACTAATTCAACTTTAGAGAGTATGAGAATTTAATTTTATTAAAAATAATTAGTCAAAATATGTACATGGATACACTTTAAGATCATCGATAAACTGTGGATCCTTCACTATAAACCTGAAACTCTTATTGCAACTAAAACATTTATTTATTCACACATCTTCACACAGCAAATTATTACGACATCCATACGTATATTTTTAGATTCTTTATAAAAAAAAAACGGGGTCACTGTCATACACGATACACATAATTACCCTCATCATTCATCATTCCTCCTCTCTGCCTCATAACCAACACGACTCCTTCGTCTCATTACCAATCACAATCCAACGACACTCGACAACTGTAAACACGCTCGAATACAGTATACCCAACAAAAGCTCGTAAAAACCCACTACTATACTCGCCATCAATATTCCGCGGCGTTCTCAATACATATAAGATAATCCTGGGACGACGACAGCCGCCTAATCGGCGTCGAACCGGTCCACCTCTCACATATGTAACGCTCAGGGCACAGTGCTCTCTTTGTTTATTGACGCCGGACGTACGCGCCATCAGCCAAGTCCTGACCATAAGCAGAGACGACTGACGTGTGTGCAGCGTGCAACGAGGAGCGCGCGATCGCCACTTATATGGGCGTCAATCAGCTGTTGCGATTCAATTAGGCGCGTGCGTGAGGTTTTTTTTCGAGGGATCGCGAAAGATGTAGGGCACTGTGTGATGTGTTTGTGTAATGGGGAATGGGGAAAGGGTTTAGGTGGTTGTAGAAGTTGGTGGATCGTGGGTCATGCTGTTGTAATTGCGGTATTGATAAAGTTATAAATGTAGTTTGTAAAGGGATTAGTACTTGTTGAGCGCAGGTTGAATGGACTTTGATTAATAATTAGCTAGCTCGGTTCACGAGTTTACATCACTTTTGAGCATATAATTGTATTGCTACAATAATGTCTAGATTTTCGTTAGTTACGCACGTTATGTTATAATTACGTGATAATTGTAATATAATTGTAATTAAAGTGCAAGTCGCCCATTTTATCGATCTAATATCTTGATACTCCTTCTGTTCAAATCTACATTAAACAAAGCTTAATTTTGCAAACAGTCTATCTTGTTATTAAACTAAACACTCGACTTGAATATTCCAAACCATCGAAATCCCATTACCATATATAAAATTTACAAACAATCAGCCCCGAAATTCATCCTCTTTCTCAAGCAAAAATTCATCACCCGAAAGACAATCAAATCTCATTAAAATAAGAGTCATATTCGAAATCGAATCCGAAAGCCAAAACGAGTAGCCGACGTCCCTTCCGGTATACCGTGACGCTCGTGAATTCGCGGCGCGAATACGAACGAGGTATAAATACGCGCGCTCGGCACACCCGAAAATCGCGTCGCGATCAATTAATCAAGCCACTCGTTTTCCGGTGCTATTCCACCGTGCGCGCGCGCAGTCTTTCCCTTTTCGAGAGAGAGAGAAAGACAGGAAGAGAGCAGAGTGGTTATAGAATTTCACGGCGGGGAATTGGTATTGGAGTGTTATTGCGGAAATCGGATGTGGATGTGTAGGATGGTACTGGGATGGTTGATCGATGGAGATCGGTGAATTTTTAATGAGGTTGTGGCGCGAATAATATATATGAGCTATATGGTAGACTTCGTTATTATAAGGTTTTGGTAAAGAAGCTTTTGGGACATCATTGTAAACAGGTTTACTTAAATTATGCAACATTTATTTATTGGGTTATTGTGTTACATTTCTAATTAGCGATAACCTGCCTTATTAGAATGAATGCGAGTATACGTATACATGTGTGTGGGTGGACATGTAGGTGTATGTTATGATGTTATGTTCTCTTTATTAACATGTTATTCAATATCATTTCTTATTTATTTTGTCAATAAACATTTTACTATCAAAATAATTTGCTATACAAATATATGAAAAATATCGCTTCATTGCATGTTTTAATACATAAATATAAAGTAGTTACTTCAGAGATTGCGTATATACATTACACAAAAACAAATACATCTCCTCACTTATAATCTATATACAAACAATCGAACAAACTGCCTCACCAATTCCCATCACACCAAAACTCTTCGAAAAATCCCTCTCCTCTATTCACCAATCAATCACCGAATCCGCCACTAACGACCGAATGCACTCCAATTCCCCATCATACATATATACACAGCCTGCGAACCGTTTTCTCTCTAGGTATCCAGCCACCAAGCATTAACCCAATTTCTTTGCTTCTCTCGTTAACAGATCGTGGAAAAGCAGCAGCGGCCGGCGGGTTACGCGAGCCCGAGGAGATGCAGCGCTGCCCGTACCTGCACGAGATGAAGGAGCGGCTGCTGTCGCAACCGACGCCGACCGACAGCCTCGACATGGAGCGTATGGAGGGCAACGGTGGTGGTGGAGGCGGAGGCGGTGCCACGCCGGTCAAGCAGCGCCACGATTATCCGGTTCATCACGCCAATCCCGGGGTAATACCCGAGCCGCCGGAAATGCCGCCGGACTCCCTGATCGGCACCGTCGTCAAGGTATCGCCCGGGAGTGTCGGTGTCGTGTCTTGTGACGATGTTATTATCTTTTGCTCTGTCTCTGTTGTTATATATTGTCGATGGATCGCGGTGATGTGTAGTGTTGATGTGGTTAGATTTGGAGTTTATTTTTAGTATATGTTGCTCTCTAACAATGAATATAATATGAAAAGTCGTTCACTGGTGTGGATACGTGAAAAAATTGACTAATTCTTTAGTGAATGGTCTCTTATTGATAAAGCTTTCAGTGCGTAATAAGTGAATATTCACTTAAGGAATTAGTTAATTTTTCCACTTATTCGCAGCAGTGAACGACTTTTCACATATTCATTTTTAGAGACTGGCGTAACTAATAATTCGAGCAATTTTAGATTATTGTAGTATTCGTTTAATTATTTTGAAAGTCAATGTAAAGATGAATGTTCAAAAATTTTTTTTTTTTAAATGAACAATAAAATGAAGGAAACTAATTGTCAAGTCAATTTAAGTATAACTATATGAATGGCATATCGAAAGCGTGTTCGGAATAAAAAAAAAGTTACTTTTTCTCATAAGACGTGCGCTCTATTATATTCGATTCAAGTGACATCAGAAACAATTCGCGAGATCACTTAATGTCCCATTAAAGAAACATATATGGTTTCCGATAAGCCTCAGCCCGTCCTAATGCATTTTTTATGTGTAGAAGAGACATCGCGGTGATAAGTTGATATAGATTGACGTGATCAAATACAGTTTTGATAGAGTCGCAAGTTTTCGATCCACATTTTTCTTCGAATAAATTTTCATTCTTTTTCGAACGTTTTAAAACTTACATTAATAGCAAGAATAACTAACAACTAAAATTCAAACAATATACTTGAAGCCTCTCATAACAAAAGTGGCTAAGTCCATGTTATCGCATTTTGAGTAAAATTCCAAAAACGTGTATCTCAAGAATGCTATGCTATTAAATTGTAGCACAAAAAAGATCATTGTTGTACATTTAATAGGAAATCAAAGTTTATTTTTTTAAGAAAAAATTCTATTACTATTAAAATTAAATAACATATTGACGATTGACGATTTTTGGTATGCGCATACAATGGACTTGGATTTTATTTTTATTTGCGGCTGTTTTTAAACATGCAAGAGCCAAAATGAAAATATACGAAATTTTATGATTTTATTTTTAAAAATGATAAAAAATAGTCCAAAAAATACGAAT
>UXGD01003766.1:0-19247 GCA_900474315.1 Torymus auratus
AACAATTTGAAGTAGATGCTGTACACGACTGAAGGTATTGTCAAAAGATGGTCACTTTGGGCGTTAATGGGTTAAAGAATTGACAGCACCACCAATGCGTACTGAAACTGGGATCAAATCTTTCAGTGTACTTTGGAATTCTCTGCCTGCTAACGTTAGAATTCTTCCATCGCTTAGCAGGTTCAAAACTGCCTTGAGAAGACATCTCCTTGACCTCGATTAACCACACGCACAAAATTGGCGACTTTGTATGTTAACTTATACAATATTTTGTCCCATTTACAAGAATGAATGTATTTATTAGCGCGAGTGGTGAGTGTGAGATTAATATCTTAGGTAATTTTTAATTTCTAGGTATAAGTCTTATTTTGTACGACATGGCTATGCAAGCGATCTTTTAAGTTTTTCACGACAATAGTCACTCTCGTGTATTTTATTTTCTAGTCAACTAAATTTTCTAGTCATCTGTGATATCACTAGTTTCTAGTCTTTGACTTACTTTTCAGTATTATTAGCTATTAAGAATTTGACTGTGATATTATATATTTCAACATAGACTTATAGAGCATCTAGTTGACTATGCCAAACTCATATTGTATTTTATATATTTTATTTAATGTATTATATACACAATTTATTTTTATTTATACTTATACACGATTTATTCACAAATGTTTTTATACACCGTTTGTAAATGCTATTTATTTACAATAAATGACTATTCTATTTTATTCTAATACTCGATCACTTTTTATGACACGAATCTTGATTCTTAAGTAATAGGTATTAATTTATCCTTAACGAACCATTCTTTGACACACTCTATTCAAATTTACATTGTTTAACAATTATACCGGCAACTTTAGGGCAAATAATCATCTCTATATCAGTAAGTATATCTAGAATAAATTTTATATTCAAATTTGCTAAGAACCATTGATCAATCATGTTCTCCAATAAAATCAATCATCAAATTTCACTGCAATCCAGTTCAACCAACTCGAAGCACATAGTACAAGAAATAAAAAAGTTCCACTTTAATCGTATACAAACCAATGCCACAAACCTGAAAACCGCTCCTCCGATTTTATTTACTCGACGACTCACTCTCACCGACACAACATCGATACATATAAGTATAATGACGAACCACTTGTCGCAATTAGCCTGCACACGCGCGCCACACCCATCGCGGTGCACTTCCTTTTCACTCGACACGACCGTAGCAAGGACGCGCGGCCGATAAGGAATTCCCGCGAGCGACATCCCAAAAAGGCGCGAAATTCCGCCGAGGCTCGCGCGGGAAAGGTAGAAGGAGGAAAAAGAACGAGGCGACTAAATGTGATGGATCGAGGCGCGCGAGCAGCGAGGATATATATCGGCCATCAATGGTGCACTTTTATCTCCCGTGACATCGCGATCTATATATTTTTTTTATTGTTTTTTTTTTTTTTCTGTTTGAAAGTCTTCATATTAGTGCGAAATTGACGACAGATTGTATGATGATAGTGAAGGTGTATGCATGTTAAGAAGATGAAATCGTGATTGACACTATAAAAATAATGGTTAGGTTTCCTTTTTTTATCTATGTATTTTTTTAATTTCCCATTTCTTATTGATTTTTACAATGATTTCATAACTTAAACTACAAATTATTGTATTCCTATGAAATCACAATCATACGCAAGAAAACATATATTTATATTTAAAACTCTTTCTTTATTCTTTCATCTCATCTTATTCCTCAGTATTTATCCCACCCCAGTAGACCCCAACCAATCGACGACTCGATTTCCATTCCACCATTTTTAAAACACAATTAAAAACTCCAATAACCTAAGCGATTTTTCCCTCGCCGAATAACAACTATATACTCCCATATTCTCATTTCCATCCAATAAAAGATTCCTCAACAAACTCATCCCACCGCGCGATAATACACCCCGCTATGATCGATACCCGCAAAAAACGACAACGATGCATAAAGAAAGAGCAAACAAGCAATTAAGCGAGAGAAAGAGAGAAAGCCAACATCGCCACGCGCGTACATTACTCCAAAGACGCGTACACACACACATACCTACATATATATTCTTTCCCTCCTCGGTCTTTCCTCTCCGCGCTCGCGAGGGGGCCGAGTCTCGCGCGCGCGAGCGCGAATCGCCGCGTGGCTCGCGCCAACGTAATGGCGCGGTTATCTGATAAGCGGCTGTAGAGACTGAGAGAGGGGAGGGAGAGAGGTAGGAGGTAATCGTAATGGCATCGCGGGGCTGTTCCTCTCTCTTTCTCTCTCGTAAAAGTGTCTTCGGATGAGGTGAGGAGAGGGGGAAAGGCAAATAAGAGGAGGAAAAGATCGCGATAAGATTTCGAGGTGAGATAGCCACGGATAAATATTTGAGCGCGGATTTCGGGCTGCATCGTCGTTTTTCTCGTCTGCGAGTGGATAAGGCGCGCGCGGATGACTTTTCTGACGTTTTGAGTGGTTTATAAGGGGACGATTATCTTGGACTGAGTAAATGCGAGATTTCGGGATTGGATTGTGTACTTTGCGAGTGTGTTTCTTATTAGGCACTGTTTAAGGGATTGTCGTTTGTTTGTAAATCTGAGCTACGACATTTAATTCTTGGTTTATTTCTATATCATGGGATCATATATTGTAAAAATCTGTGCTTAGTTGAAAGAAGTCTCGTAGTTTTCTTTTGCATTTATCATGAATTTGACATATCAGGTGGACATGTACTTTCCCAAAAATCTTACAAAAAGATGCTATAATAATTATTATCAAGAAACAAAAAAAAAGGTATCTACCTTCTACCCCACTTTTTCTACCTGTTGCATACACAGACGCTCTACACACCCCGAAAAGGCCCGGCTAATATACTTATCAATATGAGCCATCACGTCCCAAATTAATTCATTAATCCCAAAACAAGCACTCGAACCTCTCTTCCAGCCTACCTCACAAAAAGCGAAAGCTCTGGTAACGACGCGAGGAAACAAAAGGACCAAAACAAAGGACGCACAGCCTCCTCGTTCCGTAATTAATATTTTAATTTAGATCGCCGGGAATTAATTAATGCACCGTGGCGTCGCAATTAAAGCCTTTGCCCTCCTCGTCCTCATCCTCCGACGTACAGGCGCCGTCAGGTTGATCGATCACGCGCACGTCGATCGTCGCGTCTCTCTCGAACGGCGCGCAGCTCGGCCTTAATCGAGTCTGGCACACGCGTGAGTAAGGGAGAGAGAGAGGGACGCACGAAATTTCGCCTCTCGCCTCGCTCGCTTCATTCGGGTGCTTAGAGCGTTGACACGCCGTATCAATTAATTTATAAATATGAGAGGAGGAGGTGGCTGGAGATGCGGACGAGCGTCGATTGGACGGGGATTAAAGGCATATGAGGTTGTTGTAAATATATAGATATAATGGTTGGATTATCTTTGAAGAACGGTGCGAGGATGTTTAATAAATTTTTCCAAGTTTTTGTTACTATTATTTTTTGGCGCAGATGCGGTAGAGTTTTGTGATTGCAAATTCGAAAACCATCTTTGTGGTTTAGGATTTATGAAATAATTAATAGATAGAAATATTTGTAAACGTAATAATATTTTGGAATGGACAATGGTAGAAAAGATGAGTTGGAAATTGAAAACAATCCAATGATGTATTGTATTTAGATGAAAATGTATACTATGTATCTTTTTTAAACAATTTTATATTATTTTTTCAATTTTAATCAAATTTATTTATATTTCAATTTATTACCCCTAAACAATGACACGAATATATAACTTAAAACCTCCAGCCCCATAAATAACAGCGGCATACAACCTTTATCGATCACACTTCAGCGCCATTAATCAAAAGTGGAAAAATCCGTCCATTGTACCGATATATACCGATAATAATGCCGGAAGGTCTTGTCATTGTTCTCCCCCACCCCTCGTAATGAGCTATCCTAATTCAATGCATTATCGCAGCCCCGAAAATTCTCCGATCCTAATGCTTTGGTCGTTAGCCGTAGCAGCAGCAGCAGCCTCCATTCGCGCGACAAGAACCGACAATTAAACACACGTATGGCTCTGCGGAAGTCAGCGGGGGCGGCGCTGTAGGGTACGAACGCGCTGTTAAATGCGAGATCTCGTTCTTGCCCGCGAAATCCCTCCCCGGGGCGACAACACTTTTCTCGCTTTTACTTAATGTTCGCTCGTAGCGGAACGAGCCGTGTATATTTACTTTTCGACATTTATCACGATAAAGAATTTATTTTTCCGGGATATATAGCCGTAAATTTCGCGGTGTAGCGGTGAAATGCCTGAGAGCGGAATTAGTTTTGTACCATAATTGAAAGCTTTTAGTAAACATTTTTCATAGTAATACTATATAAATGTGTAATATAAACAGTGTTATTTTTGTCTGATTTAAATATAAAAATATCTAGTACTAGAAATTGTTGAGTCCACTTTTAATGTTTAAGATAAAATATTGTAAAAAAAAAGTTGATTGTAAGAAGGAGTAGAGAAAACTGGTAAAGGAAAAAATCTAAATGTTTATATATTTTTTTAGAGAATAAGAAATTTTAATGTCGAATATATATTATCTTGAAAATTTCATATAATCTTTGTAAACACAAATAAATGGCAAAAAGCAATCGAAACATTTCTGATAGTCCCTTATTTCATTCTTAACAACTTCTATACAGTGTATCCTATCACAGCACTTTAACCTTCGTTTTACGAACTTATTTTAGGTCTTATAAAAAATGAGGTTTCCCGGTGTCCTGTCTTTATTTACATTATAATCAGACTATTTTATTACCAAAGATATGATCGATCGATAATGCAAATGACGCGAACGGCTTAAAGTGGCTCTATTAACCCGGTAATGAAGTATAACTGTTTTATTTAACGATTTTCAAGCGCAGCTAGAGAGATTTTTCGAGCGCACACGCGTGGTGTGATTAATGATTCTTTCCAACGGCTTGGCGTGTAATCTACAAATTACACACAGCGCCTCGCAGCCGAGCGTATACAATGAGCTTCGACTCATTGATAAAAACGAACGTTAAATCACCGATCGCCCGTCCACGTCGGTATATAATAATGCTCCTCGACTCGCCCCTCGAGCGACGTACGATTCGTGTGGACACATATATACGCGTGAAAGGACATTAAGAATACTTTTCTCTACAGTCCTGTTCAAAATCAAGGATATCAAGGTTATCGCTGCAATTAATAATTATTTATGTCGTCGTTATGATTTTATTTTGGGTATTAGACAATGTCACGTAAGGGATAAAGATATAATTTAAAACAATGATATTAAGAAATTATATCAAGTAAATAACTGTAAATAAAATACACATGCACACAAATACACGAATATATAAATAATTGTACATAAAACGTTCTTCAATTGGTCTTTTATAATTAAATTTTAAGCTTTTGCATCCTTGCAACAATTTCACATTGGACTGTACGGCCAATCCGATCCTTGAGCGTAGATACGCGCCAGCACCTGACCCCAACGGGGGGCTCCAATGCTTGTCAATCACGTCTCCGTGACAATGATGAGATATAGAGGGAGGAGCGGCACTAGCGCGAGTAAATATTGATCCGATAGTATCGCCTCGATCGGGCCGATTGAAAGTCCCTCGTCGTGCACCGCGTATATCTATGCGATATACAAAAGAGCGAAATAATAAATGATAATGGGGTGAATGTCGAAGAGGGATAAGTGGAAGGGGGAACGACCATTTAGTTGTGACGAGTGAGAATGCAAACAGTTTAACCGGGATGAGTGGACACGTTCAAGGTTGCTATTTCTTCTCTGGACCCTGGATTGATCGGTTCGTTCTATCCGTTACGGTGTTATCACCGTTATGGTTTTTGTTTTCGATTTTTTAGTCACGATTACTGAAATGGTATCGTTATTTCAAGTATTATTACATATATGTTATAGAAAGTTTGTTTTTAAATTCTATTAAAAATTTATATAACTTCCATACTATTTTAAGAGTGAATTTCTTTTATTTACCATCATCATAGGAGGTATATTGTTTATTCGTTGACTTCCTTCTTGGATAATCCAAATTAAGAATTGTAACGTTTACATATATAAATTTTATATTCATAACGTAAAATTCAAAGTTTAGTTTTCTTTTATTGACACTTACAAAATTTATAAAAGTACATAAAATGCAGAGAACATTATCTCGAAAATAAATTTTAAATATTGCTATTACTGGAAACTTCCCACACATCCATTTTTCATAGATAAATTCTGGTGATTTTTGTTTATGCCATCTTCATTGATCACATCTTCTAATTGTAAATGTTGTTCCATATCATATATTTTTAGTTTGTCCCAAGTATCCACCGTAACCGCCCGGATACTTATAATAAAGAGTAATATCTTGAATATTCAAAAAGGGCAGTATTGTTTGCCCAAGATCAGTAAGGATGCTGATCGTTGAAAAGTTCAAATATTGACCTGTGACGGCATTTGTGTTTTTATCTTTAGCCCTCGATAACTCAAGCTCTTCTGTTTTTGTCATATTTCTGCAAATAAAAAGAATCAATCAATTACTACTATCCGGATGACAAAAATTGTAATTTTATTGTTCTGTATTTTTATTTTCAACAAGGTATATTCTAGAATTTTTTGTTTTTTAGATTAATTTTACCAGCACTCAAGTCAAATAGTTGCAATAAAATTTTTAATTTTAGGCGTCCCGTGCCCTCTCCTTTACGAAACTTCAAACCCACTAAAACATGACCAGGTGGAACATCTACGCCATCTAGTTAAATGTTTGAACGGTTCCAGTCTATTGTATAATGATCATTAGGATCGTCTAAATCTTCGGTAAAAAAACTGGTTTAAAAGTTATTTACATTTACGAGAATCTCGATTGATTTGTACATTAATGTATCTTACTTTCATCCACATTTTACTAATGTACAGTTACCTTATCGATAATACTTTCACCCAATACTTTTCCTTGCTGTATTTCAATATACTATACGACAGATTTTTTCTTTGCCAATCGAGCTCGGGGAAAACATATATAGAATATTTAATTGTTACTAGATTACATTTTAAATAATAATTATTACCAAACGTAGGTATGAATAATATAAACTAAAATCATTATTAAATTTTCAGGTTATAATTACCATGATAAAAAGTTTTAACTTTGTCAAATGTTTTTTCTGATAATTTATATTTTTATTTTATGAAAATTCATGATGCATATCACATTATTTACTTCCACTTCATTAAAGAATAATATTATTTAAAACTATTAACATACTATAGTGTTTAAATTAATTAATACAATATATAAAAGAACAATTTTGTATACATTTATTGACTTTAGCGTTAAGTATAAATAATGATTAATTTTATGCTCTTTCTTTTTTGCTCCACAGGGAACCGACGAGGATGACAGAGCTTCCGTCGCCTCGGTAAGTCCAGTACGATCACCCAAAGCATTATTTTTGTTAAAACTGTTTTCATTCTTCATCAACGTAATCTGAAATTAATGTTCCCTGGTAGAAATATCTCTATCGAAAATTGCCAGAAACATAATAAATGGCTAGTAAAAATAGTTAATTTTTGGATAGTGATAAAATGATTTTTCCGGTCTTATTCTTTACTTAATGGAAATAACATAACCTTCAAATGTTTTTACTAAATTTTCTCTGTTATTTGATCATTAATTTATTTAAAAACAAATATTGAAAAAAGATAGCTAACGAAAATGTAAAAACTAATTATCCGTATTTTATTCGTTTACATAACTGTTTCAGAGAATACAAACGAAAACAATTATTTTTCCGTTTGTTTTTGTCTCTTTCCCTCCTCGTCATAATATCTTTTAAATAGGCATAAATCAAATGGAAAATGGATCTCAGTCGAATGGACTGAAATTGTGATTGAGTTGTACTTTTTGCCATTTTTATCAAAAGTCTCAATGAGCCCAAGACCTAAAAATGCCCAGTTTTTTTAGGTATCGTCGGTCGCGATATTCGATCACGTGTGGAATCTGTACTAGTTACAGTCATTGACCTAAAACAGTGGGCATTTTTAGGTCTTGGGCCCAATGAGACTTTTCATCAGAATGGCATAAACTACAACTCAACTGAATTTCAGTCAATTCGACTCAACTGGGATCCATTTCTATTTGATTTACGCGGGGTCCTTTGTGAAAACAACTTTTTCTATTATTCTGTCTATTAAATGGAGAATATGATCGAAAAAATCGTTTCATCGATGGATAGAAATGGCCAAAAAAGTTTCTAGTTTTTGACGATTATTGGTGAAACTATCTATCTGGCAAATAATTAATAGAATCGATTTCTACCAGGTTATTATTAATTTTATATAGGATTGTTTCGTAATAAATTGTTTTATTATAAACGGAATTCGATCAAAGAAAATAATTTAACGCCCCCTTTAGTAGATTGAAGATTGAACTAAGAAAGCAGAATAGAATAACATTTAATTAATTGCTCATGATCTTATGGAATTAATTTTTAATATTGTACAAACTTTCAAATTCGTGGATCATCTCCTTTTTGATCGTAATAATCTTGCTTCTCGAATCTGAAAATAAAATAAAATAATCATTAAAATTTATAGTACGACTCTCTTCTTAACAAAATTACAATTTAGAACATTTTAAATACTTTTTACATCAATTACCATCAATTTAAATCACTCGTTCATATCTATAATGTATGACAAAGCGCCATTATATGATAATTTTTTTTCATTATCGCAGCACTGTAAAAGAAAGGTAAAAACTGTTTAAATATCTAATTAGAATCGCAAATAGTTCTTTCCGCAATCACTTTCCTTCTCTCTCAATCCCCTTGTTTCATAATAACTTTGATGAATTTTCTAACGATGCGTACCTGTTTTTCCGGCACTGACGTATAGCAACTGGACGGGAAATCACGCGAATGGTTGGTTAAAGCCGCCCAAGGAGACTACCAGGCCCTGGCCAAACTCGCCGCGGAGGAGCCTCGCCTCACCAGGACAAAGGTGAGTACTGCTTTCTTGATTACGTCACACTAACGTCAAAATGTCCCAATTTCTTTCGGCACGATTATTTTGTATGATTTGGGTATGAAAATATTTGAAATATATGATTTCCAACGTAAAATATAAATAATAGAAAAAAACAACAGCAAAATTAATTCATATTGAACCTCTTAATGAAACTCAAAATCTTATTCAACATACTATTGAAGAACCGATGTTAATAACTATTTTCAACAATTCAGATATGTGATCAGCCAACAATGAACAGACTAGTTTTTTATTTTATTTTATTTTATTTTTTATTTTATTAAATTAAGGGGAATTACCCCTATACATAAACATAGAAGCTACATAGGCAAAAATTGAATAACATATGAAAGAAAAAGTAGCGCTGATGATCAGAGAATATACAGTAGTAAACTAATAGAAGTTTAGTAAAGATGCTTTTACATGATTCTTGAGTGTGTACAAATTTGAGATCTTTGAAATATCAACATCTCGAGAGTTCCACGATCGACGTAACCTAAAGGTCGAACCGTGGAGGGTACAGTCGAGTTTACAATAATACTCCTTCAGTTGGCGGATCTGTCTAAAAGAATAAGTATAATGCTTGAATTCAAATAGCTTAAAGAGCTCACTATTTATATAAAAATGTAATGTCATTGACACAGTGTATCCATTTGATGGTTGGTAAACCAAAATATCGCGATACATCACCGTAGTCGTGATCAAACTTATTCATAGGGATATAGAACCTGTACAATAAGTGTCTAAGAAATATATGCTGAATAGATTTTTATTTACTAATACTATTTATTAATACTAATAATGTTTATTTATTTATATATTTATTTAACATTACACGGGCAGAAGCCCTTGATACAGAGAAATATATGCAAAATATACAGTTGGCATGAGTTAGTTGCGTAGTTATATAATTAAAATCGTGAAGTAAAGGAGCGGAGAGCTGATTTAAAAGGATGGTGAGACGAGATGCAAGGAGGTTCCACGACCTCCTCAGTCTGTTGACTGTAGAGAAAATACCGAAGTTAGATTTACACGTGTATTCAGATCCCATTGTAAATTTTGACTTCTAAAAAATTTTTATACTTATCAAAGGTTTTAAAAATGATGAGAACTTACGTGTTTTTTACTGCTTCGATTTTTAGTAAGAATATCTGATATCTTTAGATTTTTAAAACTTTTCACATTATCACATTTATCTTTAATCGTATTAGAGAGGCGTGATAAGAAAGCCATGACAAATTACAAAATTAGCTCGCTAATTCTCAAAGTAACCGATAGGATACGCGAGACGAAATCGCGATCGAAGCGAAAACCGGCCCATGCACTTTCTTTCTACAAAAGCTCCTCTTTCTTTCACCCACGTCTGCGTAAATCATGCGACGGTCGTTTTTATCGCGACTACGCCTTTTAATGTCGCGCTGTTGAGCGTATCTACCTTTAAATATGGAAATATCGCGCGGCGCTAATGAATTTTTCGGAAGATCGCAGGCGAAAGATTTCCCCCGTTTCCCTCCTTACTCCAGCGCCGTGTAATTATGATTTAATGGGGAGAAATTACAGAGTAGAATGGAACGAAACAATCTAAACCGGGGCGATATTTCAGAACGGGGAAACGCGCGTATTTATCAAAGCCCTTAAGATTTATGCCTCGCGTCTGATTATTATTTTTAATTAACTATACCAGCACGTGACTTTTTTCACGCACGCGATCAGCTATATATACGCAAAAATATTATACAGCCGCGCGCGGCGCTTAATGTACGAAATTTTTCCCAAAGAAAAAAAAAACGAGGAGAGCAAGAGAAAATAATTTTATCAAACACGACTCCGGGATAAACGCGCGGCGTAATTAATCAGCATTGTTCTCATCCCCGACAACGACCTGTGTATCGGCTAATTAAGGCGCCTGGCCCGGCTGCGCTCGTTTTCGAAAAGCGCCCGAAAGCTCGCGCGCCATTATTGCGCCACTCGAACGCGTAATTAAAACACCTCCGGCTGCGAGTTTCCCCTTCTCTCTCCAGAGGGGTGGGATTCATTATCCGGCACAAAACAACGCGGAAAAAGGGCATTTAGCGGAAAGAACTCGTTAATTATACGCCGATGCGATGATTATACGCACGCGTGTAGCACTTTTTCGACGGGAAGGGAGGGAAACTCGTGCCGAATTCATTCCGGTGTGTCGACAATGCGCATCGCGGTACAACTATATAGAGAGCGTAAATATGGCTTGGCGGCGGGCCTTGTTTATATATTTGGGAGCCGAGCGCTCGCGCGTATCCCTTGGGATAAATTGGCCGATGCCGCGTGTTTGCGGATAACATCGCGCGCGTGAGAGAGAGAGAGCCGCGGTGAGCCCTGCGCGTCTGACCATCGGGTTATGAATGTATATGTAATGCGCGTATTTGTATGGATGTGTATACGAGAGTTTTCATGTGTTAGGGTAATACTCTTAATATATTAGTTGTTGATGGTTAGGATGTTGGAAAATGTTGTGTTTCAACGAATTTATGGAGAACGTTCGTTTGGGAGGTCCATTTCGTCTTTAGTTTTACTTTCTTCGAAAGCGTAGAATTGATATAGCAAAATAATCAATTTTTTAACACACAAATATACTAAATTTATAACATATACATTCAGAAAATCATTCACTCTGCATTGCTCGACTTAAAAAATTATTGTTATCATCAAAAATAAAACCCACAGAATTTTCTTAAAATCCCAAAATACCTGTACAGCAGCACCGATAAAAATATCCGCTGTACCCTATCTCGCGCGTAATTACGTCCCGCACAATATATCCTCCCCACTCCAGGCACGAGCAAATAAAAAACTTTTTTCTATCCGTCTCCCATCCCAGCGGCCGGACGTGTAACATGGCCCATTTTTTCCGCGACTATACGAGCCGAGTTTGTTTCGCGCGAGCAAAACAGTCGCTTCCATTTTTAATTTCGCAGTCCGCCGGGGAAAAGAGAGACAGAAGCGAACAAACTCCGTTGCGCGCTGTCGTTTGGGGTCGACTGTTGTTTTTGTAATTAATCGCCTGGGTGTATGTGTGTATATATATCACGTGCGAAACACGCGTTCGTTCAATTTCAGAATCGCTCGATCGGCAGAGAAAAGTTCGAGGATAAAGAACGCGGAGATTAGATTAATTAGCGCGCACGATGCAGCTCATTAAGCGGTAGTTTTTGGGTGGGACGTATACCTATATGAGTAATGCATAGGAAGTGTGCGTACTGCATTATTTATTTGACGGTTCTTCGATTTTGCCGCGCGCTTATACGTAGAGTCGCAGTTTTAATGAGGTCACGCGATGTGCAAATGCACGCACAGGGTTTAAAATATTGAAATTCTGAAAATAAAGCGTATCGTACGTTAATGCGATACATTTTTATATAAAAGAATGAGAGTAAAGGTGTATAAGAGAGGTAGGTGCGCGAGCACTTGAAAAATTAAAGGATCGAGGTACCTTAATTTGATACAGCCGGTTTTTAATTAAGAGATGGTTATCGCAAAGTGTAATAAAAGTATGTTTTTAATCTCGTTGTTATTCCTCTTTTGAGTTTTTGTTTCTCTCTGATAACATTTTTAAATATAATTGAAAATTGAAATAAAATAATTATAATAATTATTATTAAAAAGATACGTGTTTTGATACTAAAATTTTAATTAAAAGTCATAATTACGCTGTGTTATTACGACCGATACGGTCGTATAATATACGAAATATCGTCGATTTTTCCTCGTAAACTTTCGCAACAATTTACACCTCAAAATCATGCATATAAGTATATACAGCATTAATATTTCACATTCGCAGGCATTACTTCCCTTTAATCATCTGTACCAGCACCACCCGGCAGCATCGCCGAATATTTTTACTGCCGTTTTACACCCTGAGTACAAACAAATGTACGGACGCGTCATACAAGGCCCGCCGGCAGAAGGAAAAAGTACATTTCGCGCGATGGCCCTTTTGACGCGAAATTCGGCACGTTTACGATTCATTCGCGAGATTTTATTGGTTTTCCCGCATGCGCAGGAATATGACGCGCGCTGATACGTACGCACACATACACGCGCGATGTGACGAGTTATTTGGATATCGAGATTTGTTCGTCCGTTTGATTTACAAGGCCATAATTGCGGGTCATAAAAACGGTCGCACGCGCGCTGAACTCTCTCTCTCGCGTGATAATACACTCTGTCGTCGGTTATATTGGCGCGCGTATATATTCAATTGATATATTCGGGGAAACAGCGTTTCAATTTTAACTCCATTTCGCCGTTAACGTCTTTCCGTTAATTAACGGTATATTCGACCAGCGGACGGTGCGAACGCTAAAAAGTGCATTCGTCGTGTTTTCGCAGTCGTAAAATTTACTTTTACGACAGAATTGAAGAAATGTGATGAAAGGACGTAAAACAAATGGATATTGATAATAAAAATATAAAAGAACGGTTATTTTCGAACGCGTGCATCAATCTTGAAACAGCTATATAATCGTATAAACTTATTTAACAGTTCTTTCCGTAATATTTGCTTATATTTATTGTCCAGTCTTTGGAAGTTCTATCAACCGTAAATAATTAGTGCATAATCAAGTTGGTAAAATATGGAAATATATATAATTACAGGAATATTTTTGTCGCGTTACTCTCCATTACACGCAACAACAAAACAAAGAAAATCGACTCTGAAATAAACATTCCTCTATATCTAATTGTTAAATTCTCATCTGTAACCACAAATTCGCACCCATCACATGACACTTTCTCTCGATCCGCGCGACTTTAAACTCCCTTCCCGAAAGACAAAGAAACGGGAAAGCCCAATAACCGAGCAGCCGTCGCGCTCGCCTAGACTCTCCCTCCCTCTCTCTCTCCCTCACTCGACCACACATGTAGCCCGAGCTCTGGTCTCACGACAGCGACGATCGCGCGCGATTTATTTATCCCAAATGCGCTCTACCTCTCTCCCCTTCCCCATCCACGCGCAGCGACGCAGAGGGGTAAACGTTGATTAGCTGCGGTGTTGATTTAATTACCGGGGGAGTAATTGGCATGCCCGCCCGCTCTCCCCCAAGAGCGGTAGTAGCATTTCCACACACACACGTGCACCCTGTACGAGCGAGCCACCCCGGAACCCGTTGCATATTCATCGATAGATTATTATAACCGGCCCGCGTCGGATGGTGCGAACGTATGAAGGGAGAGGAGAGAGCCTCTGGGGCGGCGGGCGACGATGCTAATTCGACTCGGGAGGTGCGCGCACGCGATGTTAGGCTAGGTGGACGGCTGGTTGTGATATTGGCCGAGAGAGAGGTGTGGAGAAAAAGTTGGAAATTTAGATGATTGTTGGAGCTGTTGGGTGGCTGGGTTGTTGGAGTTGGATTTGATAGTGGTGTGATATTAGAATTCGTAAGAATAATGGATGAGAGAGAGAGTAAGTTAGACGTGAGGTAGTACTGAAATATTTGACTTTTTGATATGAAGACATTATTCGGCGGGGGTTTCGGTATTTTATTATAATAGTACAAATTTAGTACTTTCAAATATTTTAATGTATTATACATATTGATTTTAGTGGCCCATTGGAACTCAAAATGTAAACTTATGTATTGAGTATCACTTTATTTCATTAATTAATATATTGATTCATCTATTGAGTACCAATCGAATAAACAGTCTGTAGGATTGCGAATGGTAACTGGAGATCAAAATAATTAATATACCGTTAAATGAACATCTCAGTAAAGAGCAATTATATTATGTAAATAGTTATATTTCTGTAATGACAAATTTAATTTTGGCTCTTATCGGCCACAGCTCCATTCTGAATTTTGTATTTTCATTGATTACGTGTTGTTTTCACATCCAACACCATATTCATTTTCCTCGAGATTAATACTACGGAATTACACTGAGAGAAGAATATTGTTATAGTTAACATATTTATCTATTTGATTAGAACTGCAATATTGTAACTGGTACAATATCCTGCACTTGAATAGGGAATATTTTGACGGTAAAACCCAATATAGTAACTGTTACAATACCAATGTATACCAGTAACATATTGTAAGTTAACTATTACAATGGTTAATATTTGGACATATTTAAACACACACATGTTAATAGTTACAATGCCATGTTAACAGTAACCAAATCCTTTTCGCAGTGTAATATTTGTGGCAAAATTCCAATCAGCAAGTACCTCATATAAGCTTCCTCATTTCTCGAAGCAACCTACTGTATCAATAATCACACCACCTACCTCTAATTCCCCAAATCACTCCCCGATCACCTGCCCAATCCCCATCATCTCCCACCAAAAAAAAGGACCACCACCTCCCCCCTCCCATCATATTATTCCATAACGCTCTCGCGTCGAACTCTCGCGTGGCGTTACGCGCCTCGTAATGGCCCTCGTAAAACTCGCTGATTTACGACTGCGTATTAGACACATCGCTCTGGCGGCCTCGCGCATCATCGATAGCCCCGCGCGTAGTGATTCACGAGCCAGCGCGGCATTGTATGCGCGTATACATACTCGCGCGCCTATTATACTTTATTAAGAAAACGCGCGGGCCGAGGAATATATATATATATCGGTCTTTTGTTGGGCCGTTTATTATACCGGACAACCGAGCGCCGGACTCGTAAAAACTTGATGGCTTTATTGTCATTGGTATACCGACGGATGCCGCTGTATTAAGATGGACGTGTGCATGGCAGAGGTGAATGGCGAGGAGAGGTTTTTTTTTCCTTTTTTTTTGTTTGAGGATTGGGAGTAGGCGTGAGCTGGATGGGTTTGACGTATTGTGCTGGCTTTTCTATTGGGGGAAGACGAGTAGCTGGTTTGCTCGGGCTGTTCTTTTTGAGTGACTGGCTCGCTGTTGTTCGGGGCGAATGAAAGAAGTAGTCGTTGAGGTTTCGGAGGTGTGTGTATGTGGTGATGAGCTCTGAATTTGAAAGTGGCAAGAGGGCTATTGTAAGAATCAGGGGTTTCTTTTGTCAGGTTGGTCAAAATATTGACACTTTGTTGTTGGAAGTTCATAAAAAATGTATGCCTGTGTGCTGTGTTGTACTTTTATAATTGTCAACTGTACACAGAAGATACAAAATCCATTGTGCCTTTTGAATCTTCTAGCGGATTTTGATGGATTTGGTTCGATTTTCATATTTAATTCTTATAGTATCAATAATATAACTACTTAAACAAGAATGAATGAATTTTGATTATGTCTTAATTGAATTGAAACACAAAAGATATCAATCTGTAATTAATCTCATTCAATTTACTTTTCTACGATTTTATTACGTTTAATGTGGTAAAAACTGGGAAAACTCGACCGAACGAACAATCGCTACAATAGTTACTGCACGTGTAGTAGTATTATTCCAAATAAAAGAAAAAAAAACTGCTGTGCAATCTGAATCTACTTGCGCGTGTGACTACTGCATTTTTCTCGCTCTCATGCCATCCAATCCAGCGCTTCCATTCAGTTTATTTCCAATTAACAAACACACACACGTATACTCTCGAGCCATTACAACATTGAATCTCGTTAACCGAAAAATTGCTCGCCCAAGCAAAAAAAAACCGCAACTCTCACTCCTGTTATACCAAACCGAACACATCTCTCTATAGCAAACAGAAAAAAAAACACATCCCGACAACTAATTACCATCTCGCGATCGGGAAAAACGAAAACTCCCCCCCACCTCTCGAGAGATTTATCAACTGGATCGACTATCGCGCATCGACTAGCGCGCGGCGATTAAATTTTCCACGTCATCGCGTACTCGAGTCTCGCATTTATCCTCGAGCGGCGGCTATCGCCGATTTTAATAACGCGCAGGCAATCGTTCGCCTCTTTCTCCCTCCCTTCTTCTCTCTCTCGTTCTCCCCCCCGCCCACCTTTTTATGCTTCTCCCCTCCTCTCGCGATAAATAATGACCATTTATATCGGATTCTAATTATCCGGGCTAAACAAACAAACAAGAGGGGGGAAGCAGAGACGAGCAGAGCCGTTGAAATCTCGCTTCTCGGATTGAGAGCCAGGCGCGCAGGCCTGATTTAAGGAGTGTAAGACCGCCCACCTCGATATTGCGCGCTGCCGGAGTTGCATTACTCGAGCGCGTGCGCGTGCAGAGAGCAAGAGTTGTTAGCCCGCGACGCCAGGCAGAACGATTGGCTTATTCGGGTTTCAATGATTGCGTTGTCTCGGGCGCCGCCGCCGGCTTGTACTGTTATTACCTGCAAAATTTACAACGCCATCGCTGCTGCTGCTGCTGGTTTATCGTCCGCGAGCTACGCGATGATTGGACCTCTATTGCTGCTCTTTTGTATAGTGAGGCTTTTGTTTAATCATTTTAGAAAAATTGGATCTTTGTTTGTTGCTATATTAAATAGTTCTCATGGGGTTGCGAATTTTAATGTGTCACACAAGTCCTATTTTAATTAAAATTCTCATACTAATCATTCGCTATAATTTTTTAATAAATCACAAATCATGATACTTTTCGGCTAAATTAATTCTTTATAACACGTGTAATATTGGTATGCACCATCATCTGCGTCACAGATAAACTTTGCAAACTTCTAATACGCGCAACAAACATTCGAAAAAATCAAGTATTCATGTAGCTATTACTCGAACACGATTTTCTCTGTAGAGGCCCCATTAAAAAGGAAAATCGCTCGCCGACAATTATATACCCAAAGAAAATCCATCCCTAAATAACTGTCCTCTACAAACCGACTTTCCCTACAACCTTCAACAGCCTATTAATTGCCAGTCAAACACGAGGCCATAGCGTATATTGCCGATCAGCCACCCACGAAATTGCATTTCGCCGCTGAAAAAACGCACCAACTGCGGGAAGTTCAATTCCACGGTGGTGGCAGCCGACGGTAGTTCGTTACCCGTCCGGGCCATTAGCGGGCGTAACGCTGTTCCCGAAGGACTCCGAGCGCTCCGCAGCGCGCACGAGCTAACAAGTAGGCGTGTTGCATGCGCGCACGCGCAAAATGATCTACCGATCTCGGGTTCCTATAATTTTTAACCACCGTTTTCATTTCGCCGGTCCCGCTGCTCCCTTTGCTTTTCGCTTTATTATTCCGATGTTAATTTCGTTTTGTAAATTGGCCTTTCGAGAGATGCATATATAACGTATTCGAAGAAAGAGCGGTTGTATATTTTGTTATAGGAAATTTTCGTTTGGGATTTTCAAAGCAGTTGTTGAATTGGTTATTTAGCAGTTGTTGAATTGGTTATTATTATTCATTGGTTGCAGGGATTTGATTTAATTTCATATTATATGAAGGTTTGGAGAGGATAAATCTATTGCGTGTTTAAAATAAAATATTAATAAAAGGAGAATAATTAATATATCGTCGTACAGTGTGAGCAGCAACAAGTCTAAGTTATTTTTTAAAATCAAGTTATATACCTAACTAAAATCGTATCAAGGTAGTTCAAAAGAAACCTTCGGTGGCTAGAACAAGTTCAATATTGTCACTGTCAAGTTAGCAGCACCAAAGTATAAAGTTAACTCCATGGATTTTTCCGTGACGAAGCTACGAAGTTGAATTTACTGAAGTTTAAGGGTAAGGTGACAGGGCTGCACGAGAGCAAGACTACAATATTTCCGTACTTATAGTGTCTCGTTCTTGTAAATTCTGGAAAATTTCTCTCTTGAATTGGTCTTTTTAGTCAATGTGAAAAGTATTATTGTTTTGTCTTGAAATTCTTGTTCATATTGGAGTTATGTAGACATGCAACAGTTAGCAAGTCGATTGTTTAAAAAATTATTAAACGCAAGTAGCAGGGGGGTGCGAGGTTCACGTAGAAAAGGAAGGCGTACAAAGTGTAACAGTAAGTTTTTTAAATAATTGACTCGTTCAATGTCGCACATCTCCCTAGATCCCTTTTTTGCAAGAACCTCGCGCATCCCCGGGTATTTGGGTTTCAGACCTTTTTAAATGATTCATTATTAAAAACATCCTTGAATTTAAGAAACTTTAAAGTTACAAATGTTACTGAATTTTAAGAATACGAGCAAAAATCAAACGCGCTTCGCACGTACAATTTTGTTTTTGAGGTTATGACGACTATTTTTCACTATGATTTAGTTTTAATTAGTTTAAATGATAAGATAATTAGAT
>UXGD01003767.1:0-19245 GCA_900474315.1 Torymus auratus
CGTATAGTATGGGGTGAATTAAATTTTAATCAAAAAAACTAAGTTTTTGGAATAATTGTATTTCAAACCATGCTACTTTCGATAAATGCACAATCAAATTTTCAAATAAAATTGATACAAAAATACACTAAAGTTTGAAATACAATTAATACAAAAATACACGAAAATCTGAAACAAAATTGATCAAAATTTGTTCATTACCCAAAAAACAAAAAGAAAAAAAAGAACAAAAGAAAAATTCTTAAAAACAACATGAACTCCCGCGTTTGCGCAACAACCAGCGTGGCATACCTGGCCGGATTATGCACGAGCGGACGATCGCGTAAATTTCGCTCAGCGCCAGGCTAATAAGTGACAAATGAAACTCCCCCACCTCTGCCTCCATCGCGGCTTTAACAAAGAACCGAGAGGAGAGGAGGAGCGAGAGACGGAGACACGATGTGATTAATGGACTCTCGGGAGTCCGGGGGATAAGATCTCTCCGATGGAATTCTCGTCTCTTTCTCGGGCTCTCTCGCTTGTGTATTGGATTTCTTTTAAATTCGTTATACTTCGGCGCGGGAACTATGGTAATAGCCGCAACGCTCGATATGATAGCCCGCGGGTTCATTCATCACTGCTGCAGCGCTCGCTTTGTGCGCATATAGTTGCTTATTGCTGCTTTTCGTGGATTTAGGTGGCAGCGGTGTTATTTAGGTTATACCGATCGGCTTGATAGATTACGGCTGATCTAATAATTGGCGCATTGTACGCCACGGCCTATTCCGCTCTCTCTCTCGATTGTAAAAATCCGCTCGGCTATGACTTATTTACGAATCGGAATTCTATTCAGCTACCTATATACCCGATCCTTTCGTAATTGTAATTTTAGATTATACAAATGTATATTCGCCGCGCGGTGCTAACCTTTTTGCCCCTCCCCTATAACAAAAAAACAACACGTGTTCCGGCGAGACAACCTCAAACAACCTCGTCTCTTAATTAATCCCAAAAGCCTTTACATAACGCACTCTCTCGCCTCTAAATTAGACCGCCTCCCTCCCAAAAAAAAACATCTCTCCCCAAAACAAAGGAATCTCGAGCGATCTGCACATACACACACGCTGCCGGGCTAAACCGCGCGTAAAGTAAAACAATATAACCTCTCTCCGATGGAAATAACAATACCTCCTCTCTCGCTTTGCGAAAAGTGATTTATGCGATCCGCGCGCATCCATCCGTCTCCCTCCCTCGAAAAGTCGTAGTATTCGCGCGCGCGCGACTTTGGCGCGAGCGCGAGATGTTAATGAGAGCCAATTAATCACACGGGGAAGTGAATCCTAAGTGCCGCACAGCTATATAGTGTGGTATATACGTGTGTGCGCGGCGGGCTATAGTCTATTAGCGCGACGTCGTCGGGGGACTCGAGGCTGATTAGAATTTCATCGTTTTTTGCGCACCGCTGATATATACAGAGGTTAGTGTTTATACCTCTAAGCAAGGTTTATTATCATCAGCCCGATGAGTGAATCATTGCGATGAGCCGGACACGTTCGTTTATGTTAAGCTCGCGGTAAGAGTGTTGTTTGGTTATGATCGATACATATTTGATTCTGAGAAATACGCGTGTATGTTTTTTTTTTGCTCGTGGAGGACCTAGTTGTATATCATTTGCATTAATGAACGAGATTTGCCTCTCAATTTTAACGACATTATTTTTACCAGTGAAGACTATCCAAAGCCACATCGCGAAGTACAATATGACACGAGCTATCTCTACCAAAATATCAAATCCTCCGACAAAATCGGCTATCTCTCGTATAGCATCAGTCGAAATTCTGAGAAAACCGGGAGATCTTCTTAACTACTCGCTTATACCTCTTAATCCAGATTGAAAATATGTAAATAAATCCATTCGCGATTCTTTCTCTCTCTCTCCTGCCTATTCCGTATTCCCCGTCGAAAAAGTATTTTAATAGAAACGATTCATCATTCCGCTCTCGCTCCTTTTTTTCTCTCTCTCCTTCGTTCTCCGCTCCTTTGCTCACCGACCGACTCTCTCCTTCTCTCCGCCGTCATCACACGACTATAGAGGCGCGATGCACTTTGCACTCGGGAGATTTTCGAGGCAGAGACTGGCTCGCACGTGGCGTTTCGATCTGGTTAAAGCCTAATTATATTTCAATGAAATACCTATATATTGATCGACGGCGCATTGTTAATCGAAGCATCGTCATCTGCGCGCAGCTCTTCTGTTGAAAAATATAATCGCGTGTACTTGAAACAAATAAAGGAGTGACGTCTGAAATAAAAAGGGCTCATATTTTTTATATTCAGACTCGTTCCATCCGGTTCTTATGAAACCCAATATAATCAGCCGATTGATTAATTCATTACTCACAATACACTCATATATATCGACGCTTTCTTTCCCTTATCGAATTTGAATGCCATCATATAAAAGCCTTTTATTTAATTCGGGGAAAGCTGCATGGATGTGTATAGATCAGGCGTTGCAACCCAACACCGGTAATGGAAACCATAATAGCCCTCACCAAACGTCCATTGACATTTCGTTAGCCCGCGTATTTGACTAATCCATACGCTCGCAGCTCACGTTTAATCCTATATAACCTTCCTCCACACATACACAGCTTCTCCCTCTTTTGTTTTTTAAAGCATTAGCATACGATTTACGAGGCGAGCGTGACAGAGGCATCAATCATCACCCCCTTCACCTTAATTGCAAAAACATCATCGAAAATTTTCGGCCCTCGTCATATTATACGCGGGCCTCCCTTCATTATATATTATATATCTCGTCGTTTCCGCGAAACCGTGCAGAAGCCAGTCCTTTTATGCAGCAAGCAGCCTTTGTCATGGAATCTCGTAAATTTTCGCGCCGAAAAGCGCAAGCAAGCGCGCGATAAAAGTGCACGCACGCGGTCGCGCTAATTCGCGCGATATTCAAAGTAAAGTGGCCGGGTAAGAGGGCGATTTGTCAGCGAATGGGAGGAGAAGAGAGAGGGGAGAGAAAAAATAAGAGGCCTCTGCGTGGCCACCGAAATACCTCATTAACCCACCGTGCGGCGCTTATATGCGAGAGGCGATCGCTACCTTCTCTTTTTTTGCGCTACTCCTTTTCCTTCCTCGTCGTCCCTTTTGCTCGCCGTTCTCGCGCTTATCTTCCGCAAAGGCGTAAGACGCGCTGAATACTAGAAGCCGCGACGCGACCGTGATTTACGAGGCTCGGTGCTGTGGTATTATCGTGGCTTGGTTCTTACGAATCAAAGAAACCGAAAAATAGGGAAATGAACAATTTTTCTAATAGTATTTATTTGTATATTAACATTTAAAGATCACGAAAAACTATATAAAATTTTCGTAAACCTCTTTCTTATAATTCAAACCTTGCTGCACCGACACTGCTGCACCCTCGCACGAGTGCATCCTCCTCCTCGCCGTTTCTTAATTTAGACTCCCACGGCGGCAATTTGGCAAAATTCAGAGGCACACTCCCGCATATGCGCATGCATCTTCGCATTATCTCCCCCTCGCGCGCCAGATTTTTCTCCGTTTCGCGGAATCCCTTTCTCCCTTCTCCCTCTCTCTCTCGTTCTCTTGCATTCTCGTTTTGTCCGCTCTGTTGCTGCTGCTGCATCGGCCCGGCGAATTTCCGGCCAAATTTATGCAATTCCGCCGGCTCATTTTTCATCATCCGTCCCCCGGGCGAAGGACGCGCCTTCGCGGAATGCATATACATGTGTGCGTGTGTATCTTTCTTGGCGAAATTTATTCTCCGAGCGCATGCGCTTAGGCCGTATTTTCGATCCCCCGTGTGTTTCTCTCGTTCGCGTTGAGGTGTGTGTAGCTTAGAGTTTTATTTTTGGGGGGCTTCATGGTGATGGGCGCGATGCGCATGTGTTCGAGTTTTCAATTAATGATTTGGGGAGTGAAGAGGGAGAAAGACCGAAAGAAGTTAAGTAATTTGCTCTCCGAGATGTAGGTAAGGAGAGAAGGATGGGGCGATAACGTGTTTTGATTGCGAGGTACGGGAATTTGAATACAGTGATCACCTGATTGCGCTACCGATGTTTCTTTTTCTTCTTAGCGATTTCAATTATTTCTTTTACACGATATATTATAATTTCATCAAAATTCTAGCATCAAACGTTAATATACGCACTCTCGGTTCATTAACTCGGCCGTATAAGATACGATTAGCAATATAGCGATCATTAATTAGCTTTACAGTGTGCAATTAACGTTGTTTACCATCATTAATCCACGAAAAAGAAAAAAATCATCCGAACTGGGATGAAAAATCAGCCGATGCGAGAAATTCCCCGTGGCAAAAAGCGGGCGCAAACGCCATAACCAGCGACGGCATTAATGGCCACAATCCCACATTATACATTCATAGGCATTTCTTTATTAGATCGTTAAAACCTCTTGATCGCGGTTCTCTCTCTCTCTCGGAAAACCTCTCTCTCCCCAAATAACAACAAAAAAACCTATAACGCGTTAATTAAGAATATCCCCACGAGCATTTCGAAACCGCTGTACAACAGCACGTCGCATCGGCCGGCCTCCCTCCCTCCCCTCCGGGCAATAATCACACGCGCGGGTATAATTGAAAAAGTCTCGCGGAAGCGAAAGGTGGTTGTTTGGGACGAAAAGCGCTCGCGAGCGTGAGCGTTTAGGCTAATTGCGTTCTGGAATATTGCGCGCGACGACGTGCGTCGTCGCTGTGGGAGAGAAAGCTCTGGGTATAATGATCGGTGAGGAGGAGGAGGAGGAAACTCGAGCGCCCGGGATTTCCTCGCGCGCGTGTGTACGCGGTCATTGTGGGAGAGATGAGTGAGCGAGTGGATGGGGGCTTGGGAAAATTGAGATGCGCGCGGCGTGTGTATAAGTACACCGCTGTGAGTATGGATGCGCGGTGGTCTGGTTTCTTTTCTTATTGATTGAGTTTGTGTGCATGGTTTGTGTATTGGTTGGTATAGCAATTTTATTAACGATTTGGTTGTTTTTTTCTGTGTTTCAGGTGAGTTTGATGGGACCGAGCGGTTCGACAATGTACCCGAACACGACAGTGAGGTTATGTATTTTCGATTTATTAGTAGTAATAATAATCGAGAAAACTTTATTTTAAATATACTATACCTCATATTACACACGTTATGACCAGTCTGAGCGTCACCCTTAAATTAAAAACTTCACCGCGCACATATATCAACCGCAGCGCTGTATATGTATCCCCCGAAAGAGAGCCTCATTGTCAAAAATTCTTCCTTATACCTCTCTGGCCCCAAAAAAAGAGAGACGCGCAAAAAGTCTGCGACGCATTGTTGCGCTCTGCATGTGTGTATGTATATGACTATACATATACACGTTGCTGCGAGCAGCTTCTCTCTGTCTCACTTCTTTTTTTTCGTCGCCCGCGAATCGAACCAGTATCCGGAGTAGCGTATCGGTGCGGGTCACTAACACCGCACGCGCGACGAGGAGCGAGTGGATGTGTGTGTATACGATGGTACGTATAGTACTATAAATCTCGGGAGGTTTAATGCCTCACAGCTTGCGCCATGCTGTTACTCTTTCTTCCTCTCTCGCTCGGGCTTTCTTTCTTCGGCTGCGGTGTGTATATACGTACTATGGTTGAGGATCGGTAAGTTTTGTTGTGAGTATTGTTGCTCGAGTGTGATTGGTTGTTGAGACAGGGGTGTTGTGTAGATTAAAAGTTTTATGGGGTGATATCTTAGCTCTTATCTTCTCGGTCTTATTGGAGAAACCAGTCAATCGTATACCGATGTTTGCCAGAGGCTAGAATCGTTTGAAGAAACTCTTATGAATTGAAACATTTGTTTAACGGACAATACTGAATTTTAGGAAAAATAACCAGCAACAAAATTTTCCCATAAGACACACTTTATCCGACAAGACTATAAAAAAAATCACTAGAATTGTAAAACAACCACGAGCCAGAGAGCAAAAGAGCTCAAAAATATATATATAACACAGCAAGAAAATTACAATCGAAGCATTCATAACTCGCTTTCCAAAACGACTCCGCGAACCTAAAATCGGTATCTCTTCCTCTCTTCCAAACAATCAACCTCTCTCTCTCTCTCTTACTCTTCGTTCCTCATAAACAATGCCGTGGCGCATCCCGAGGGCGCACGCGAGCGCATATATTCCCTAGCTCTCGAAAAATAGCCCGACGCGCGTGAAAAATGACCCGGTACCTGCCCTCCGCGCACGCAATAAAGAACCCATAAGCCCGCTCGGCGCTTGCGCTCAATAAACAAAAGGATCTCCAAAAAAGAAATCAGACCTGTCTGTATATACGAAGGAGAGAATCCTCGACGTTGGGTCGATTAATTAATTACCCGCGACGCATGCGCCCATAGCGTAGAGAGGTTCCTTTAATTACTTCGGAAACCCCCGCGCGCGCGGTATGGCGGGGAGGCACGAAAGGGCGAGTCGATTGTACGCGAAGGCGAGGCTATATATACAGTCCGTTTCTTCGCGGCTGCGGCGGCGGCGGACGCCTAATTACATCGATCGCCAGGCGCCGCTGAGGCCAGCCGAGAAAGAGAATGCCCTGTTGGAAAGAGAGAGGCGAGGAAGAAGAAGGGTTTTCTACTCCTGCGGTTTTCGTAGCTGTTGGCCGTGGTTGAGGTAGCAGTAGGAATGGGACGTTTTTCTTTTTTATTATATTTAACAGGTTTTTATTAACTTTATTTTTGTTGTGTTTGTTGATTCGATTAAATTGAAGCGTCGGGTAAAACAGTACTTTTATTTGAAGTCGTGTTATTATGATATGAGAAAATAGCTTCGAATTCTACATCACTGTTGAAACATTTGCTATGAAAAGTTCTACAAATGCAAGATTCTTATAACAATAACGGCATTTAATTTAATCCCACGTTCCCTTATCCACCAGACAATAACGCTATTGAACGCTGAAAATTACAAGAACAAGCGACCGTACAGACTTAAAAATCCAGCCTGTTAAATCTTTTTCATACTCGTTCAATGGACACACACGCGTTCACGTCAATCGCGCCTAATCTGCCGAGTGTTTGCATTTTCGAGACGCAATCTGCCGCACTCACTCGTCTCGTCTGGCTCTCTCCTACATATAACAGGGCTTGCAAGCGCGCGCGGGGCTTAAAAACCTAATTCAACAAGCTAGAAAGGGCGTATTAAACGGATTTACCCCACTTCGCGCGAGCAACCCTTTCTCATTTTTCAAATCCCGTATATATAGTATACACTCCTGCGCGCGACACTCTTTTTCCATCATCATCGTCGTCGCCCCGTCCACAGCAGTAGCTTATTAGAATGCAAAACCCCCCCGCGCGCGTGCGCGCTTACGAAAATTTCGTTTAGCGAGAGAATATATATAAATAATTCATGCGCGTGCGCACGATAAATCGCCGAAAAAATTCGAGAAGCCCGCGTCAAAAGTGCATATAAAAATCACGCGGCCTCGTACAAAAGACTACCGCAAGGGGTGTGTGTATGAAAGCTGCATAGATAATTTCGCTTTTTACGACCATCACCACACCACCGCCGCCATTTCGAACGCGCACGCGCGTGCTTTTCCCGCTCCCCCGGAACGAGATTTCGAAAATCCGTTATTTCAATACGAGAGAGAGAGAGGGACGGCTGCTGCTGAATAATTTTATGAAATTAATAGTAAAAGGGTGGCTGCCGTCGCCATTATGCCCGTATGCAAATAAGCGGGATGCTGCCGGGGTGTATAAAGAAGGGGGCGCGCGGAAGTGGAGAGAGATGAGAGAGCGAGATTTCGATGCCGGTTCTTCGTGTTTCTTTTTTTTTGCGAGGTACCCCAGCGGAGGGGGTATATATAAGAGCGTTTGTTGTCTACGGCGGGGATGGGGTGGAGTTGGATATATATTGTAAAATTTTTTGTTGCTTTTTTGTCGTGGTAGGGAGTGAAAAATGGGGGTTTGATGGATTTAGTGGAGAGAGGACAGGCTGGGTTTCGTTTAATAAAAGGATTAGTGGATAAGGGGTAAAAAATTCATTTGAAAAATAAAGGTTAGGTTTTTTTTGGTGGTGGAGTGGGGTTGATTTTTCAAATATTATTTAGAAATTATGCTAATTTTTTGGTATAGGGTCAAAGAACGAAATTTCGATACAAAAGGAATGTTAATAAACATATGGAGAATAAAATTAAAATTCGTTTGATTTATTAATATACTTGAAAGAAAATATTACATTTCATCCGAGTATTAAATTAAAACACGATACCTCGCTAATTCCTCGCTCTCATAATCGTTTTCAAATTTACATCCAAACCAGAACTAAATCTCGCCTGTCATCCCATCTCCCGAAATTTCCTACACACACACACCTCCCTCTTATAAATCCCATAAAAAAATCCAACTAAATCAACATCTTCTCTCTCCTTCTCTCGTTCGAACACCTCGCACCTATATACCTCTCGCTCTCCAAACTTTCCTCGCAAAAAAGATCCGTCGAAAAAAGTCTGCTCTCGCGCTCACCCATTAAGACGTTTTAGCGCATTTCGCGAAACTCTCTCTCTCTCTCTCACACTCTCGCGGAGAATCTCGCCTCTCCTCTTCATGATCTCTCTCGGTCGGTCGCCGGGCGTCGCAGCGCGCATTCAGGTCCTAAATGGCCGGTGTTACGCTAAGTGGACCTAACCAGATTAGTGGCTCCGCTGCGTGCTCTATTTTTAACGCACACACATATACACACGCGCGCGTGCGCGCAGTCGTGTTTTACGATCGGCTAGATGAGAAGAAGAAGAAGAAGAAGGCGAACGAGAGAGAGAGAAAGAGTGAGACAATGGGGGGATAGGCGCGAAGAAGAAGAATAGGAAAAAGGAGGAGAGTGGAACAAACGCACGCGCGTTTCGCAAGCGGCTGCTCGTTATTTCGAGTGCAAGCATCGCGCGCGTGGAGAGAGAGAGGCGCCTGCATAATAAATGCAAGAAAATGTCAGAGCGCGGGCGCAAGGCGGCGTTGTGTGTAAAGCACAAAGAAGAGGGTTGGTCGTCGTGTGTGTGTGTATGCTCGACTTTTGTTTCGCCAGCGCCGAGATTTCGCTGTGGTTCTTTTGCCCGCGTTGTCACTTGCAGCACAAGCGCCATTATATTGTTGCGCCCCGTGCGCAGAACTTGCGGGTGGAGATGTGTACGTGTGTGTGTGTGTATTGGCCCCCTGTTTTGTTTTCTTTCTTCCGGGCTCCAGCGTTTGTTGTTGTACTGAATATGAGGTGCGGATGTAAACAAGATTTTATATAGATACAAACTTTTTTTTTGGAAACAGATTTTTTTTTGAAGAATTAGAATAGATCGAGTAGAAATAATATCTTTTGAGTTAGGAGCTCCTCGGTTATATTTGAATATTCATTAGAAAAAATGAAAAAACAGTGAAATTATCTGTAAACACGCCCCTCGTAAGGATAATTAACATGCACTTAAGCTCGTACTCGCTAAATTTTCTAATACTACTTCCATAGCCGACAAACTCCCATAGTACCTAACTTAGAATTTCACGCTTCACGCTCGCATACCGTTCCCGACCATAGTTCAACATTAGCCTCTCTCTCTCGCGTCCATTCAACCGACACCACACTACACATACCACGCGCAATATCGCTTCCCAATAAATTCGCCTCTTATCGCCCTCCTATGGATTAAGAATTTTATATTTCCGCGTGCGCGAGCACACATACACACACATCCGCCTGAAATTACGAATATTATTATGACTCCGCAGCGGTGGCGGCAGTGACTTCCGAGAATTCTCTGTTTTTCATTCTTTAATCTCGCGCCCTCCTCGCGTTTCACACCATATCTTACGAATACACACTCGAGTCTCTCTCTCTCACTGTATGTGCGTATATATATGCTATATACGCACTTGTGGCGTCTCTCGTTTCTTCGACGATGACGATTTTATTTTTTTTCGAAGCCGTATATAAGTGTATATAATATTTATGTGTGTATGTATGTAAATGTTTGTTCGTAGGTAATTCCAGAAATTTTGAGTTTTGTACAAAACGCGTAATAATACTAGCAGGGTATACGAGTTGCTTGAAAGTTGATATGTGCGGGTAAGGAAGTTTCTCGTGAGCTGAGGGCGCGCTTCCGTGAATGCTGGCCTGTATGTGTGTGGAATATTTTGATGGTGCGGAATAACGATTCCTTTGTGAGAGAGCGAGTCGATTCGGTGCAGTTAACACGTGCTCCGACACTTCCTCTGGATAAATGCACGCCGTTTATGATTCACGATCCGCTGTGTGTGTATTTAATATTTTAACGCGCGTGGAAACATCGAATACTCTTTTGCCGTCACAGATAAGCTTCGTGTGTTTTCATGATTATTATTACTAATTCAGCTTTAAAAATAACAAAAATAAACTTCAAATTCAACGATACGTTTTTTTCCATTGAAAAAAAAAACAGACCACTTACACACCTCTTAAATTCAACGACTTCTCTTTCTCTTCCTCGTTCGCGACGATTCGCGAAAACCGATCTCGCCTTCCCCAAAAAGAGGAATCCTCTCTCTCTTGTACTTTGTCCGTCGTAGAATAAAGTATCGCGGGCAAACACGCGGATTCCGATACACATACCCACGCGCCAACGTAAGAAGCACGCGTCACGTGAGTGTGTTTCCGAGCGACGCTCCGGATACCAAGATCGATTGACTTCCCCTTTCGATAAAACGTATACTTCTCGCTCGTTCGCGCGCGCTCGATCCGGTTTGGCGCCCGAAAAAGCTGTCCGCACGCTTTTGTTTCTGTTGTTTCGGCCGGGAAGAAAGGAGTTTTATTTTCACGAGGTTGATGCGAGTGACGAAGGGTGAGGTAGAAATTGCGGTTTATGGAGTTTTATTGGCTGTGCGTGTGTTTACTTAGTTCCGAGCGTTTTCGAAATATAATGGAACGGTCGGGTATAGGTATCGTAAAATAAGTTTAAGTGCTCCAGCTGTTATGTGGTGGACTCGCTGATGTACAGTGCGTTCGGGGAAACCAAAATTAATGCTTCGTTTGCATGCCGAGGGAAATATAGTTTCAAGTGTTTCCGACGAAAGCGATAAATAACCTTTCGAAAATTGGTCTTTCTTATGGTAATGAGCTGTTCACCGGTATCGTTGTTATCGTAAAAACGCAATTTTACAGAAAGCTATCTTTATTCGGTCAAGCTTTGATATATATAAGACCAATTATAATACTTTTTACCGAGAAAACGTCGATAATAATTTTCGCAAAATCCTTGTAAATGAAATAAAACAAAACCGACATAACTGCCACAAACTTCAATCTCAAATTTGAATAATCTCTCTCCATCCCGTAAAACAGACGGTATCCGGAGAACGGCGCCGTTCTCGAGTGTTTGATGAATATAACGTTCTTTCTCTCTCTTTTTTCTCGCCTCTTTCCGAGAGCGAGGCCTGCAGCCTCTTGTAAACCCTTTCCGGATTACAAGCGCGCGGAATATCCGAGAGAGCTCGCGCGCGCGCGCATCACGATGACTCGCCGATGATTCAGTGGGAGCGTAATTAAATTTGAAGTGCAAGGGCCTGCGAGTTTTTCAGGACCTTTTTTTTCTTGAACCGCGAGGCGGGGTTTTCGTTTTTGTGACTTTTCGCGTGATGGAGATATCAAAATACACGAGACGTTGACTATAATTGGCATTTTATTAATAAAAAATTTCAAGGTTTAACGATATTTTTCGTGGTAAATTTAATTTCCAATCTCAATTATAAGTATAAAGAAGGTTGTTACTTGAGTATTTATAGGACTCGAGTCAGCTCGCATATTTTTCGATTGCTTACATACACGTATACGATTAAAATCTCGAATAATTAACCCTGACATATTCTGCATTAGTATATAAGCTCAAATAATTGCCGTTCGCTCTTCCCGAGCAATTACCCTATCGGCCATAACTCGCCTAATTTAATAAAACTTTCGTGTACACGCGACTCGGTTAAATAACTCGACGAAATATCACCTCCATCACTCAATAATTCCACAATTTTTCGTGCCCGAAAAATATAGCCAGGCTCGCCGCTCGCGGGGAATTTCACGAGTCATTCATTTCCCCCCTTAAAGAAGCTGCTGCTGCTGCTTCTACACACTATACACCGCCACTGCACTCGTCGCGCGAAAGACGTACGAGGGAGAGGTAGCGAAGAAACGAGTGGCGGGCGCCGATAAAAAAATTTGATAACATCGAGAGCGAAGAGAGCATGCGCACACGCGCGCCTGGCTGTTCCTCGAAGAGCCACTCGAGAAATATTTCTGCGCGTTTTCGGGGGAAAAAAGCGGGCGCCGATTTACGATCGCCCGGCGCCTTTATCAATTTCTCCGGATGGGAATTTTTCATATTTATTTTTCGACCTGTAGGAGAAGGAGGAAGAGTAAAGTGAGGACGAGGCTTTTTATGGGGTTTGGTTGCGAGCGACTGCGTCGCGTGATTTTTCGGACGGATCGGAGAAATTAACGGCTGTAAAAATTATACTTTCGCGGATTTATTGGGAGGATAGCTGCAGTGCGAGAGCTGTATTTTCGGGCATGAGAGTTTGTGCCGCGTTACTTATCTTTAATATACTGCGGCCGAATTTATACGAGGAGGCGAGCAGAAATTACAAGTTTTCAGAAATGTATATTGATCTCTCGCTTTGAGATATACGAAGTCTCGGCCAAATAAAAAGCGCAGTTAAAAAAAGTGTATATAACCGTGCTCGTAAACCATAAAATTAAAGAAAAAGATTGAGCGCACGGAGTTCGGGAAAAACACAACTCTTTCCTCATACAATAATAAACCATGGCAAAACCTCGCATAGCATTATTTACGCGCTGCACTCGAAACAATAAGACACCGGCAAACAACTTAATCAACGCTCTTCTTTTCCACGCGCAGCAACAACGATGCGCGCGTCTAGCCCAACCCTTTTCCACTTCCTCGACTCGCGCGAGCGCTGCCGCACCGAAAAGAGAAGCGCTTCTCTTTTGCCGTGTATATGCGCCACTCGTGCAATAAGTCTGGCCGAAGTGACGCGCGGAATTGCTTTATCGCTCACGGACAGACACAGACACATAGGTATACGCGTGTCTGCATGCACAGCCGTATAGCAATGGCGCATGCCAAAGTCGCGGGGATGGCCGATGGATATACTCTCCCTCTCTTGCCTTCCATACTGTATACATACACGTACACACTCGCAGAAGGGATAATTAACATCTGTTACAATGCCTATTGCGTGCGACCCGGCCCGTTTTCTCCGACTCTCGCCTTCTCTCTCCCCACCAGCGCCGGCACTCCGGGGCGGACCTGGAATACATTATCACCCTCGAGAGCTGCCTCACACACGCAGCCACACACACACACACACATACACGTATAGGCAGGCGTAATATCGCGCGGACGGATCTCCCGGGCGTGTATATATATATACATGTGCGTGCATTGCTCGCGAGAGCTCGCTCGCTGCATTGTTGCAATTTAACACGCGGCCGAGTTATCCGCTCTTCCAGGATTTAGCCGGCTTTTTTTCCGGCTCTCTTTTCTTGCCCCGCGTGTATAGCCGCTGCACGGCGGCAAGCATTTTTATTCACGGCGCCGTCGTCTGTGCGGTGCTGAGCGCGCGGGACACGGTGTAACGCCTCGGGCGCTCGTAAATTGAAAATCCGTTCTGTATAATGCGATGATCGAAGCGCAAGAGAGAGAGAGACCAGAGAAAGAGAGTATTTTTTCCGCGAACCGGTTTAAAATTTACCGAGTTGCGAGAGAGAGAGAGCGAGTGAGGTTGATGATGAGCAGCGAGCGAAAATCGCGAGAGGGGACACAATGAGAGCGCGGCAAGGGGGGGAGGGAGCATGACCTACGGGATTTTCGAGATTCCGAGAAGAAGAAGCGGCTGACGCTGACCGGATTTATAGGGTTGCAATTTGCGTATCGCTGCGTGTACATGCTTATGCATGTAAGTAGAATTATTTGTACCGGTGCTGCATTTATTATTTTTTTTTTTTTTTTGAGAGTGATTGAATCAGATGGAATAATATGATGCGAAATAACTTTTTTACTTTAAATATAGAATTCATATCGATAAGTGAACTATACTATCTTTCGAATTTAAATAATCGTTGACTTTAGGATTGAATTAAAACCAGTTCACTGGCGCCCAAATCTAATCTGGGCGCCATATGCTCGCGAGGAAGAAAGAAATTCTAGCTTGGGCGCCATATTCTCTCCTATTGTCTAAAATATACAACACGCTCCGCACACAGTTCCACGCAGTCATAAAAGCACTTTTACGGCGGAAACAATATCGAGGCCCTTTTTGCAATTTAAATCAAACAAAAGTATTTCCAGCCGCAAGAAAACACACAGACGCGCGTACACCTTACAAACGAAATCAGAGCGCACGACACAACACTCGCCTCGCTCGCGAGGCTCTGAATGCCACACACGTAGTCCGGAATAAAAGTGCGAACCTCGATATAACACAAGCGCGCGGTCCCCGTAACACGAGCGAGAAACGCATTCGCACTCTCTCTCTTACAGGAAAAAGACGAAAAACGCGTTATAGGGATGCGCTCTTTCTCTCTCTCGAAGCGAAAGAGCAGTCGCGAGCCAGCGGCGAGTGCAGAGCGAGAGAGTAAAAGAGAAAGAGAGCAAGGCTCGTATATCACCCCCGGGCTTTTGTTTCCGTGACGTCCCTTTGTTTTGCGCCTCGTTTTGCGCGATTCCCTCTCGATTCGCGTGCGCAAAGAGAGCAGCAGCGCGCTCGCGTACACGCTTCTTTTTCATAAACACAGGGCGATTTGAATCGAGAGCACAGCCCCGGGGATATTTGCATTTGCCGTTGCTGCCGTCGCCGTGGTGGCTATGTGTGTGTATGTATACCGCTGGAAAATCCGCGAGCTGCAGCGGCCAATTAGGAGCGTGGCTACTGTTTCGGTGATGAGGAATGGACGCATTGTTTTTGCGGCTTGTAAGAGCCACGGGGATAGGGAAATTGATGGTGGGGGATGTGGCCGGCGCGCGGGGATAGACGTGTAAGAGGGAATTTAAGACGTTGGGCGCCACGCGTTTTAAGCCCTCCAAATGAGGATGTAAAGCTCTCACGACGCGCAGCCACAAGCGTGTATATTCATAAGGGGGCTCTCTCTTCTCTACTTGTTTTACCGATTGTTCTCGAAATTAATGAACTCGCCGGCATGTTAACTCGACGGACTATATTTCGCTGAAATAAGTATGCAGTAATGCTTCTAAAGACTCTCTGCCTCGAGAAACTATAAATCAGCAAATTAACGAGAGATGATTTGCGAGACGTGAGATTTCGCTTAGGCTGACGGACGCTCGTGAATTCACAGTTTTGAGAAAACGCATAATTAACGTCGTGCTTTTATTTTGGTTTCAGGATGCAGTGACGAGCCAGACGGAGACAGAGGCTCGCAATGTCCGCCGTAACGAGTCCATATGGACCCAGTAAGTAGAGCGCGTCCCAACGAGTAAGACGGCCCCCGCGAGTGTCTGTCGAGCTCTAAGAATATACGGGCGAGCATCGCCACGCGTGAGGAAAGAAAACGAAACGTAAACAAAGCCAAGCGAACGAAAACACTGCAGTGCTTATGTAATCGATCTTTAATTTTTATTTCATGGATTATCCTGGTTTAAATTTATTTACATTTTGTGCAGCTTGGATCTGTAGGCGTTTTGATATCGCAAGTGTAATCTTAAAATGCCCTAGATTTGCTTTTACTAATTAACATCCTAATTAGTGGCTTCTAATTTGATGGGAATAACAAGCATTTAATTGAAACTGTCAAACATCATTCAATATCAGTTTATTAAGGTCAATGATCAATTTGGGCGCCATTATCTCGCGCGGTATATAAAATTTTCTAAACGAGCGCGCGTTACGATAGACGAAAGCGTCAACATTAATGAAACTTTTCCAGCGGAGATGCTTTCGGAATCGGTGTACAACTTCGCGGCTGCGTCGCGCCGCAGCACCGGCGCTGGCTCCGGCTCCACAGCCGACCAGGACAGCGATTCCCAGCAATACGATTCCCAGACGACCCAGCTCCAGCTCGCGGCTAGCATCCAACAGCAGCAGCAGCAGTCGTCCCAGCAATCTCAGCAACCCCAGCAACCTCAAACCCAAAGCAAGCCGCGTAACAAACGCAAGAACTTCAAGCCGATCAGCAGTCGAATGGCGGAAGTGTCAGACGAGTCCGACGATAGGGAAGACGACGGTGAGGCTAACAATGACGAGGCCAACGCGACGGGCAACGACGACGGCTCGGATATCCTGGACTACGAAAGGAAGACGTTACTGCAGGGTGGCGAGGACAGAACGGGAGCTCCTGCACAGCCTGGCAAACAGAGGCTCAACAACAACGAGGTGATACCAATGGACCTGTCCGTGGCGACGAGGCCACCGTCGTCCGAGGGTGATGACGACAGCGGGGACTCGTTCAGGCACAAGTTCATACTCGAACAGCTCAGGTCACAGAAGATGTACTCGCCTGGAACTGACGTAAGTCTTCGTATTATCGTTGAGATCATTAATAATGTATTCACATATCCTGGCAATTAACCAAATCCTCTGTTTTCACACCAGGCAAGAAGTCCAGCGTCGGAATCGTCGGACAAAAGCGTCGGCAGCGTCGGACCGATGGAACAGGATCAGTTGAGTCGGCTGGACGAGCAACTGGACGGCCAGGACGACGACGAGCGCGGCCAGGACGAGATGGAAAACGACATGGACACCGAGGAACGCAGGCCCAACGATATGAGGGAGTACGCCGAGTCGTTGATGCAGAAACTCGTTCAGTCGATCTATGGCCTCGAGGGTGGCGAGCTTGCTAAAACGGTCAGCAGGCAGCTGCCGCCCAGCTTCCTCAATCCAGCCGTCAGTCAACACCTTCAGCAACAAGGTAAGTCAATGATGATGCTGGAATGGACAAATTTTAGCATAGGAATGATTAGGATTTAACAGGATGAATTAAACGATATCTTGTTGATTATATAGGATCTTTGAAAAATGGTTTGTTATAATACCTTTGTATAATTGAACTGAATATATCGAGCACGTTTCTCAAGGACCACAAGGTGAACATTTGTAAAATTTCCGACTCTGACAAAATACGCCATTTAAAATCATAAAGGAGAAACACAGAGGCCGAATATTTATCTTTAAAGCTCAGAGCACGCTTAATTCACTATACTCCCTTACAACGCGCCGTGTCTCGATCGCATAAAATTTCCGAGTCCATTTCTGATGTTTCAATTACCTCTTTCTCTCTCTCTCTCTCGCATCTCCTACCATCTCGAGCGCTTTTATTAGCTCGCGACTCTACACACAGACACACACGCGTATTCTCCCGCTCTCGATGATATCAAACGCGCGTGCGCGCAGAATTTATGGCCGTACGTATATACGGAGAGCAGCCGAGAAACGGCGAAATAATATCTCTGCCCGCTCGCGAGCGCGTTGCATTACGAATGCGCTGAAAAATCGAGAGAGAGAGCGGATATTTACATTTAACATTAAGCAAGCAAATGAGCAGATCTTGTAAACACACGCGGACGAAATCATTAAACGCGGCCGTCGTAATAAGCCGCGCTCTCGCTATTTCTTCCTTTTTTTCTCTTTCTCTCTCTCTTTTCGAGCTCTCATAGGTTTAAGCGCGCGCGCGCGAGAGCGTTTTCCCCTTTAACAGCAATTATGTTAATTGCCGGGGCTGCCGGCGAACACGGCCGCGCGTATGTACCGCGTGCGCGCCGATAATTTATTCGTCGCCGGGAAGAGGTGAGTGTATAAGCGCGTTTGATCCATCGACACGGCCGCGATGTGTAGAGAAGCGAGTTGTAAGGAGGAGCTTGCAAGAGAGAAAGAGAGGCGAGACCTTGGGAAAGGGCGTCTGGGTTGTTCGATGTGCTTTTGTTGGCTTGACGGGGATTATTGGTAGGATTAACATGATCTTTCTTGGGAGCTGCGGAAAAATAGAAAAGAGCTTTTGTGTAAATACACTGAGCGTTTGTATGAAAATTGCTTGGCTGCTTCAAATTTTTACGTAATAACATAAAAAGGTATATGTTATACAGAGATAATTAAAATACTTGTTTAATTGAATTTCTTGTAAAGCAAAAAATAAATTAGCATTAGTATATTTAAATAGCTCAAGTAATAGTTGTACTTGATTAAATCATTTAATATTCCTACACGATTCGTAACACTTTATTAAATACATCATATACGAAGTCTAATCTGATTTACAGAGTATATATACTAGGCGATGAAAACTTACACGGTATTTACACGCATATTCGTCACTAATCCCGTCACACATACCTTTTATAATATTTTTTTGACTACTAACAAATCCTTAAAAAAAACAATTCGTTCATCTACATGCACATTATACACCATCTCGAATCGATACGGCTGGCGCGCGGTGGCCACTCGTGCAGACTTCCCTCTCGGACTGTACGCTCTGTACTCGGCTGCACATGCACAGCCGAGAGAGAGAGAGAGAGAGAGCAGAATGTGGCACTTACATATTGCCGGTGTCTCGCATATGCGCCGCCGCCGCCGCCGCACGTGAATATGCGATGGCTCTCTCTCTCGCTCGCTCGCGCAAGATGGCCGACTTATAACTCATAAAGTCGGCCGCGCGCGCCGCCGACTACTGTAGCGTATACATACACACATACACATGCACACATGCATGCATGCAAGCGCGCGAGTCGATCGATGAGAGATGCACGCGCTCGCGTGGGGCTGCGTGGGACGTATAAGAGTCCGCGGCGGCGGCGATTCGCTCTCGAGCGTGTACGTTAATGTATGTATATGTGTACCCCATAGAGAGATATTGCTACGTAGTATTCAACATTTATTATTTGAAAAATGAAAATTTGGAGTGTATCGCGGTTGAGGATATATCGAGAACGAAGAAAAGAAGGGCTGAAAATTTTTTTCTCATATCTATTTGAAGAGAATAGTCTGATAAATGATGAATTTTGTTATGGCTGCACGATATAGCAAGATTAATCTTGATATTGTATTATCTTGCCTCAATATTCAAAACAATAATCGATACAAAATTTATATACAGTTTTCGATACAATGTCATAATTGGGGTGTGAAGAATGTGAAGAATCTTGTCTTGTCTTGAAAATAACTTGAGATTTTCTAATCGTAATAATTTATCGAAATAATCATTAATAACTAATTAAAT
>UXGD01003768.1:0-19239 GCA_900474315.1 Torymus auratus
TAATTTTAAGAATAGACACGTGAGAAGATATAATGTATAACTTTGGAATAATGAGGGTCATAATATTAAATTGTTGGCGAATATATACAAATTTCGACTAGTTAATTTTATCAAATTTTATCGTTTTGTTAATGTTACTGGGGGCGTAATCTTTAGTATTAAGTTTCTAGTGTGTAAGGCATATATAGTATATGTATACCAGACTATTGTACAGGTAACGTGTTTACCTCCAATAGATTTTTACTTTGCATATTTGTACTCTGTAAATTTTTCTGGTTAAATAAATAAATAAAATAAATAAAGGTGTTATTCGCTGCATAGTATGTTAGATATGCACTGTATTTTCGCATATTACTTCACGTAACTAAGGGCGTCATTATTTAGACACAGCAAATGAAAGGGATTATGTTTTTGTTTCTGTTATTCATTACGTATAAAAAATCAGTAATAAAATAATTTCAATAACTTTTCAGAATATCATATGGAAAAAAAATACAAGAAATATGTTAATATTGTCTGTTTATTTATAAATATTTAAAGAACCTCCAAGTCACACTATATGTTTACATCGATTTACGCCGATATCTACTTCGATTTTAATAATATGATAATAAACATAATGATAATAATGTTCATTTTCACAGAATATTTTGAATATTTCGTAGTAAATTTTTCCAGAATAATTTCTGTATTTAAGCTGCAGTAGCAGCACTCATGTTACAAATCATGTACTACACAAACTGCACGAAGTATTTATTGGTGAATTAATTTAGTAACAAGATATGAAAAACTATATCATAGAATATTCGTATATTATATTATATGTATGCATTGTACTACCTACATTCGTATATTACACTATAACGTAATTTTAATATCGATTGAATAAAATTGCTTGAATAATTAATTTCCATATTTATACAATTTTTTTCCATTGCAAACGTTTTAAATCATTTTCTCGTAAGACCGCAACATTACCCACCGTATCTCTTATTTCCGCTTTACACGATGTTTGAACTGATTAAATGAACTTGATATTGAAAGTACTTTTTCTTTTTATACATAGAATTTTAGCATTTATAAAATAAATATATTTTCAATTAAAACTACGTTCTCGTCTTAGTTATACCAAATATTTTATTGTTATATACTATAAGAGATTTCTTTATCACAAGCGTTCAAGATAGTAACATTCTTCATAAGAATAGTGTTTTGATAGATTATAAAAATAGAATGCTAGCTTTGCACGATTTCCTCTACGATATTTATAACGATGCTTACAACGGAAAATACCTAGTCCTAAAAACCCGTGAAAACTGTTCCAAATCTTTTTAAGATCCAAGAAGCTTAAAAAAAAAATTGATTGTAAATAGATATCTGAAATATAAGCTAGTTAAGTACCCCACCGAGTGTACTGTTTTAAAAATACATACCTATACACCGCTCAAATATATCTCCAGATTTTAAAGGCATGTGACTTGTGCTTACGTAAATTGCTTTATCGGAATCCGAGAATTGAATTCCAAAATTGCAATAAAGAAAAAAAAAATGATATCGTGCCGTACCTCTGTTTGCCGTAAACACCGATATCGATGTCGTTCAAATGGATTCCAAAGCGAACGCGCAGTATGTATTATAGGTATAAGTATAGCCGCGGCTCGAATCTCGAGCTCGACTTAAAACAGCTCGTGAAATCATCGCCTTAATCATCCGCGAGAAGAGCGAGAAAATACGTCATAGGGGCCGCGAGGCGGGCAGGTGTGCTGCATGAGTCAGAAAACGCATAGTGAGCGACGCAATACTATCCTCTGGTACGCCCTCGATTACCCGCGAGAAGCTTTCCAGCAGCGAAAAAACGAATATAAAGCCCTCGGAAACAAAGGAGAAAAATGTTCTCGCGCGGGTGTGCAACAACGGTATCTATCTCGGCGTTTTTCTCGGCCGTGGCGTATATAATACGCGCGCGCGCACCCGCGAACATCCCCACCAGGAGAGCGAGAGGCGTGGGACCAGCATCATCTCTCGCTCTCTCAGCTGAGCGGCTCGCCGTTCGAAACGGAGCAATGACCGAAAAGAGAAGAAAGAGGAGTATAAAGGTACGCGCACACACGCGCGAGCTCGCCAAGAAAAGGAGCAAGAAAAGTGCATACGTGCACATGCAGGACGCAAATTTTTTATATCTCGGAGTTTCTCACTGCGCGCGTCCGATGTTTTCACGAAAGTCCATATATTTATATCCACACGCGAATACGTGCAGACTCACACAGATATATGGCAAGTTATTGTCTGTAATGCTTGTGCGTTGAGCCGCTCTCTTTCTCTCTCTCTCTCCCTCTCTTTCTCGCACGTTAGACGCGCCTATCTCTCCCCCTGGTCGTCCTTAATAGGAAGTGTGGAGCGCAGCCTTATAAGCACGTAAAAAAGCGACGCGTATAGAGGAGCCGGCAGGCAAAACAGTCCGGCCGCTATCGTGTTGTTTGGGTACAATATATAGGTATTACTCACCTTCGTAGTGCCGATAAGCGGAGTAAGGAACCGCCCGGAGCTGCAGGATGGCTGCTGCTGCACTCTATGGCCTCGTATAATATGTATCGGATGCGACACGGCCGTCCACGTAAATGCGCGGCGTGATGAGAGGGAGGCTTTCAGCTAGCGAACTATTCCCGATGAGAACTGACACTGGCGATTACGGTACGGTCTCTCTTTCTCGTTCTCAGTTTCTCACGTATAATACATGCGCGAGCGCGACAGTACGTCGTCGTCTAGGCTGGTGCGCTACTGCCGAGTAGAGTGTCTCCGTATGTCGCACGCGGTGTGTATATGTGCGCGCACACGTACTCACGCGGTCGCAGCACAGACGGGAGGGGGGAAAAAGCCGCTACACACGCTGGCACAGGGACAGCCGGACAGGGAAGACGCGACAGGACGCTGACGTTATACACTGTGCACTCTGCACGATCACGGTTTCGCGGAGCGGCCAGAGCGGCCTGCCGATACGATATTACGATAGGCCGGGGCGTCTGCCGGATGCGGGGAGGGTGGCACGGCCACAAGCGCATGCGCGACCCAAGGAATAGAACGCGCATGCCCACTACCGCGTCATTTTGATTTTTTCATGCTTGCAAAAGTACTTGTTTTGATAGGTACTTTGTTGATTATCAGACCCTCCTCAACTTTCTTTTTCGTTTTGAATCGAATATTGATCCGTTAATCCGAATGATATAGTAAATTAGTAATGCGAGAATAGATTATTTAGTATATAGTATACTAAATAATTTTTATAAAATTTCGTCATTTATACACGATTACTAATTATTGTTCTTTAAATTTTAATGTAATGTATCGTTATTATGAAGTATGAATCGTTACTTTGAACTAAAGTACAATACGACGTGTACGTTTGTTAGTTTTCTATCTACAGAATTTTTTTAAAGGTGACGAATGCACTTCAGATGCACGCAGTTGAAGACTATACCTACCTATACCTATACTGGCCGTCAAGCAACAACGGCAGCACACGACGTGCATGTGAATCTCTGCTTTTCGCGTGCGTCACCAGTTCACCACTCAAGACTCAACTCGACACTGTATACAGAGCTGAAATTTGTCAATTGATTTATATTACATTAATAAATTTAAGGATGAAACTACTTGAATTCAAGGCAAGTTTGCTAACTTATTTCTATTTATCAATAATTTAGTTGCTGTCACTTAGTGTAACACTTTTTATACTTCTTTTCAGGAATTACTATACCAGTGAGGTTAGACACTTTCATAAGGGATTTTTATACATTTTTTGTCATAAGAAAAAAGAAACAAAAAACAAAATGAGTACTAAATTCGTATTTTTGGAATCAATGGATATTCTGGGTACAATACCTCAGTACCACACATTTCTTTTGGCACTTACTATACCCTGGATAGCTTGGTTTTTTGCAAGAAGAAGATTTCAGTCTCAGGATAACAGTAGTAATGAAGAACTTGACAGAAAGCTAGAACAGTGGATACCAGAACCATTGATTCCAGAACCACAAAAAAACCACCCTTCTTTAAATCCAAGAAAAATAACCTCTCGAGTTGGTAAAAGAGTTACTGTTGATGGTCGTGATTGTTTAAATCTTAGTACACATAATTATTTAGGCCTGACTGAAGATTCTAATATAGAGGAAATAGCTATTGAAACTGTTAAAAAATATGGAGTTGGTTCATGTGGACCAAGAGGTTTTTATGGAACATTAGATGTTCATCTAGAATTAGAAGAACGCTTAGCACAATATATGGAAATGGAAGAAGCAGTTGTTTATTCTTATGGATTTAGCACAATTGCATCAGCTATTGCAGCTTATTGTAAACGTAAGGATATGATTTTTGTTGATGAAAAAGTCAATTTTTCCATACAAAAAGGACTTGAAGCATCAAGATCAAAAATTCAATATTTCAAACACAATGATGTAGAGGATCTTGAAAGGTTATTACAATCTACAAAAGGTTTAAATAAAAAGAATTCTAAGAATATAGAAACAACTAGAAAGTTTTTAATAGTGGAAGGCATTTATATGAATACAGGAACCATATGTCCTTTGCCTGAATTAGTAGCTCTCTGTAGAAAATATAAACTGCGAATTTTCGTTGATGAATCCATCTCGTTCGGAACTCTTGGAGCTACAGGAAAAGGAGTCACTGAACATTTTAATGTTCCTAGACACGAAATTGATGTGATAATGGGTAGGTTTAAAATTAAATATGTCACTTACAATTATAATACTAATAATAAATAAACATCATGAATATATTGCATTTTATAGGTTCCTTGGAATTGGCCATTGGTTCAATTGGTGGTTTTTGTGTTGGATCTTCATTTATAATTGAACATCAAAGATTATCAGGACTAGGTTATTGCTTTTCTGCATCTCAACCACCACTGTTAACATCAGCAGCTATAACATCATTGAATATTATGGAAAATAAACCAGAATTATTTACAGCACTCAAAGAAAATTGCTTTCTTTTTGATAAAGGAATCAAAACAATTGATAATTTTGAGTGTATAAGTTCTGCAGAGTCACCTGTTAAACATCTGTGTTTAAAAGGAAACTTTGATGACGGTATACATGAAAAACTACTTAAACAAATATCGGACAAATGCTTTGAAAATAACTTAACAGTTATAACTCCAGCTTATTTGGGAGCTGAAAGACAGCATCCACAACCTAGTTTAAGAATATGCATTTCTGCTGTTTTGAATGGAGAAGATATTGATTTTGCACTAAAAACTTTAGAAAAATGCACTAAGGAAGTTTTGTCTAAATAAATTTATTGTAATTAAAATTCATTTGTTCATACAAATAAAAATTTAATATTTAATTAAATTTAATTATAAATATATGAAAATATATTTGTTATCAATCAAAATATCCAAGCTTGTAAGCAATTTTAAATGTAAATAAAATTTATTTCTTCTAATTTTCTCACAATAAAGAATATCATTTGTACATACATATATAATTCTTTTTTAATTTTTGCTATCTTTTTATTAAAATTGAACATCATTTTATAGTTTTGTACTTTTTTACTTATTGTAGTATTGTACCAAAGAATAGTTAAAGAATATCAATCAAGCCTATACTAGTGAACTATAGATGTAACCTACAGATTAATTGGGAGGATCTATCTCATACTTCGCAGTAACTTACATCACTTACATTTACATGTTACCCAGCGATTTCTATATTTGTTGAGATTGCTGCACTATAAGTATATATAAGTATATAAAGTAATAAAGTATATAACAAAAAGTAGGTCGGTACTCGGTATTGTAGTTTTCTTTTTTCAAATTTTTTCTTAGTATGTATACATAATCTGATCTGATAAGTGATAACTCATAATATAAATATTATATATTGTAATTCTTAGTTTAATTTTGTACCAACAGATAGCACTAATAGGCTGCTGTTCTCAGTTCTGTGAGTTCTGTCGATAAAAAAGATTTAGAAAGACGCTTCTGCTTCTTCCCGCCAACTTCCGGGTTTCTCGTTCATTGTGTCCACGTATCTTGCCGAGGTAAGGTCTTATTACTGATAGTCCTATAATTATTGTTTATATATATTAATTTAAAACAAAAATATTGTAGTGACTTATTTATATCTTAGCATTATTAACGTAAAATATTAAATTTTTAGAATATTAAATCGTTTTATACATGAAATTGTATTAAATGCACGTTTTGAGGTTATGGTGACACGTGGCGCGTCTTTCTAAACCATTCTAACAGAAAATGTGATGTGTGTTATCTTGTATTTCAAATTTTGCATACCAAAAAAAGAAAAATGTTAGGTAAAATAGTTCTTAATATTTGAATTTGTAATTTTTTTTAAAATGATGATAAAAATACGCGTCTGAGAAGTCGAGCAACGTCTGGAAGCTAGAAATAGCTGAACCCATCTGGGCGTCGGCATCGCTGTTTATAAACGCATTTAATGCAGTCTGATTATAAATTTCAAGTTAAAAAATTTTTTAGATCTATATAGCGGATTTTATTAACAAAAATGAATTTATTTCAGTCCTTAAATCTCCGTAAGGTATCCCTACACACTACAAGATGGGTAGGGAGGACAAGGCTTCCTGGAAAGCAGGTTATTTCAGCAAACTTATCGTAAGCATATATTATATTTGGAAAGGAAAATTATTATATAATTACTTTCACTTTATTAAATATTTTTTTATCTACTTCACAGCAACTTTTAGATGACTATCCCAAGTGCTTTATTGTGGGCGCAGACAATGTCGGCTCCAAGCAAATGCAGCAAATTCGCATGTCACTTCGTGGCACTGCAGTTGTTCTTATGGGTAAGAACACCATGATGAGAAAAGCTATTCGTGGCCATATTGAACGCAATGCAGCTTTGGAGAAATTATTACCACACATCAAGGGAAATGTCGGCTTTGTATTCACTCGTGGAGATCTTGTTGAAGTGAGAGACAAACTTTTGGAAAACAAAGTCCGTGCTCCTGCTAGAGCTGGAGCTATTGCTCCATTGAGCGTTATCATTCCTGCTCAGAATACTGGTTTGGGTCCAGAAAAAACTTCTTTCTTCCAGGCTCTCAGTATCCCTACTAAGATCTCCAAGGGTACTATTGAAATCATTGTAAGTAATATTACAAAATTATCTTAATGTTTATTTATTTAAATATATACACAGGCCTAATACAAAATATAATTATCTGTGATTCAATAAGAAATAGAATATAATAATACAATTTTCTTAATTAATAAAAATTGTATTATATTCATTTATTATTTTTTATTTATTTAAAACTCCAAATTTTATTATTAATTTATTTTTCAGAATGATGTCCACATCTTGAAACCTGGTGACAAAGTTGGAGCTTCAGAAGCTACACTTCTAAACATGTTAAACATCTCTCCATTCTCATATGGTTTGATTGTTGAACAAGTATATGACTCTGGAACCATCTTTGCTCCTGAAATCCTGGACATCAAACCAGAAGATCTTCGTGAGAAATTCATGGCAGGAGTTGCCAATTTGGCTTCAGTCTGTTTGGCAATTGGCTATCCTACCATCGCCAGTGCTCCTCACAGTATTGCTAATGGTTTCAAGAATCTTTTGGCTATTGCTGCTGTTACTGAGGTTGAATTTGCTGAAGCTACCACTATCAAGGAGTACATTAAGGTATGTGTAATCAACATTTTTAATTTTAAAGAAATTTTACTTGATAATGAATTAAAAAACTAATCAAATCCTGTTTCACCTTGATATAAGTAAAATGAATTCTTTAGTTTGAAACCAAATAAACTCAATTTATTGATATAAAATAATAAATACAATTTGTTTTTAATTTTTTTATAAATAAATTATACATTATTAAATGATGATCAAATTCGCGTCTGAGAAGTCGATTATCGATCAGAAGCTAGAAATAGCTGAACCCATCTGATCGCCGACTTTGAAGTTGATAATTGCTCTTTATGCAGTCTGATAAAATTACAATTCCTTATTTATTAAAAAAAATTTATTCCACATGTTACTTAATAAAACTTCTTCAACAGGACCCAAGCAAATTCGCTGCCGTGGCTGCTGCTGCTGCTCCAGCTGCTGCTGCTGGTGGTGACAAGAAGGAAGAAAAGAAAGAAGAAAAGAAAGAAGAATCTGAATCCGAAGACGACGACATGGGCTTTGGTCTGTTTGACTAAATTTCTTTCTCAGAATACTGCCTGGCTACAAATGTTTACTATTTGCTGCTGACGCTTTGTACCGACGTCTGAAATAAAGTACCAAGATTGACATAAAAAGTATCATCTTAATTATTTTAATTCAATTCCTTTATTTCCTTTTTATTCAATTACAAAAAAGATTCAACATTTATATCTTTACACATTGGCAAATTGTTGAGCAAAATAATTTTTTTTTATTTTATAAATATCTATGGTGAATAATATTTTTCTTATTTATTTTCATTAGTAAAAGTTAAAAAAAAATTTATTTGATATTTAAACATTTAAAGTAACTTATGGCATTCAAGATCGTTTACAATTGAAGTACATGTCACTTTGGCCATTTACTTAACAGTTTCATAGGTTTAAATCTGAAGTGTTTTAAGAAAGATGAATTTAGAAAGTATTAGCAGAGATCAGTATTAGATTACATTAGTGTGATGAATTACAAATTAATTATTTGAAGTATTACAGTGTAATGGACAATTTGGAAAAGTTAAAATTTACTTTGAATTATTTTAATATAATAAAAATTGTTAAATTTCAAACAAATATAAATTTCATTGAAAGTATACATTATATTATACATTTAGATTTGTATCAACAATGATAATATTTCTTTCTAATTTTAGATTTGAAAAGAAATATCTATTGAAGTCAATTTTTTAGTATTTGATATTTATTCGTTTTGTAATTACGATTTTTCAGCACTGCTATAATTGTAAAACTAACAAATTTTAGAATTTTAATGTTATAACTTTCTTTTTTACTGTATAAATTATAAGAATTTTGATATTTAAATTTACAAAAAATACATATTTTTAAAAAAATTCTCTCATTTTTTTGTTATACATAACAATTACTAATTTCAAGAATTTCAAGTGTAAATTTTTAACAATATACCTAATATATAATTTTATTTATTTATTTAATTAGTGTGTGATAATTAAATACGAGTCTTTAAGTTTCAAATGTGAAATGCTTAAATACTGAACTGACAATTAGGTTGGCTATTTAATTATTGATATAGTGCTTCTCAATGAGATTTTAATATTATCCCTAAAAGACGGGATGGTCTATTATTATCTTATCGGTTTCTGATGGAGAATTAATTTCTTCATATATAATCACCCTACACAGTGTCATTAGTTCAAAATCGTATTATATGTATCAAAGATTAAAAAAAATTGTTAACTACACTACTATTTATATTACTGCCACAAAGTTTCAGCCGATAAAACGCGTAAATAAGAATCAACGTAAACGTGAATTCATGCTGTCATACCTCATAAGCGGAAATATTATTTATCATTGCACTAGGTATTAAATTTCGATTATCTCGAAATGTAAAACCATCCTTCGAAAATTAAAAATCAAATATAATATTGTTGCAGACTGCAGTGTAATAAATATCCCGATGAAGGAATATATACGTAAAAATAAGATATAAAAATATTTTATCTCAAGTTTAAAAAAGATAATATATTTTTTTAAATATTCAGATGGGAATAAAATATATTTTTAATAGTTTCTAAATAATTTCTACATTTTCTATTTTACTTTTTAATATCTAAATGATTCTTATCTTATCAATACTCGTCTTGAAATAATGTAGGAAATGGCGATGACTCAAGACAAAATTGGTGCATATTATATTCAATATAAGCTTCTAAGTACATAATATACATATTACACTTACTATTAGTGTTTTACAAATATTTAAATGCGTGATCTATGTAGAAGATAAACTAAGTACTGAATCATTTGATCATATTGATTGTACAATTTGTTCAAATGTTATAGTAAAACAAAAAAGTATATCTAAAGATTAAAGCAACTGTATATATAGTAATATAGTGCTGATAACAAAAAAGGCGGTAAAAAAGAGTATTGTAAGAGAAATCATATACTTAGTAGCGCGGCCATCAAGAAAGCGGGCAATAGATGTAGGTAATATACCTATTATCTGTATATTATAAGTGCACACTCCACACAGAACAGTGGCATGCAAAAAAGACGAAGATAATGCAAAGGTGCCGACGTAAGGGAACGGGGGTATACCTAGTCGGTACATAGCGGCGCGGCGGCGCGGCGAAACTACGAAATTGCACAATTATCGCGTAGCGATCGTTACTCGGCGTAATTTTCCTAGAAGTTGTTATAGGCTGAAAATCGGAAAAAACACAGAGCGAGTGCGAGAGAGAGAAAAGAGAGAGGAAGGTCGTTTGACGAAGACAGAGTCCCTCGCTCTCTTGCTCGCACTCCTCGGAGGCGAGCGAGCGACAGTTCTTATATATTTTGTGCCAGTCATCGCGCTCGGGCGCGCGCAACACGCTGAGCCGAGCGCAGTCCAGTCCGCAGATCTAAGTAGGTAGTCGCTACTCTTTGCTCATTGCTGTATAGTATTAGTAGTATAAGTAGTATAGTAGTGGTAGTGTATGCACCGCCTCGTCTCATCCGCTCATGCCGCCGTCCGGCCCGTACCGCGCCACACCACACGCCCAGACGCCGCCGCTGCAGCGAGTGTGTATATATAGGTACACTTTCGCGCGCATGTGCCTTATTATTTAGTCGCGATTGTCGCGAACGAGCGAGCGCGCGCGTGTGCCCTGTACAGTGTGTACACGCAACTACCGGCAGTTGATTTGGACCTAGACATTCTTTCGACACAGTAATTGTCCTTGTGCTGCGGAGAGATTCGCGCCCTGGTGTGTGTCTGCTCAGTGGAAGTTCCCGAGACTATAGGTACTTACTATCATCAACGCGAGCAAATCTTATAAGCAAATCTCGAGGCAACACGTGTGCAGGCTGGTCGCTGAGAGCGAGTCGCCATGGGTTTACTGTCGGAGGGAAGTCCGCTGAGTTGGGAGGAGACGAAGAAACTCGCCGATCATGTGAGAAAGCACGGGATCATACAGTTTATCAACCTTTACAAGAGGTTGAGGGACAGACAAGGCGACGTTCTTAAATGGGGAGACGAGGTTTGTCTTTTTTCACGAAAATTCCTTCGCTAAAGTCCTCCATGCCCGCACCGCATAGCCTGCTCACTATGATTAGTCATGGTTTGTTTGCTTGATGTTAGAAGCGATATTTACGAATAGACTTTTCGATCATACGTTATTTTCAATCATTATTAATATTCAGTAGAAAACTAGGAACTTTACTATGTTGCATAGACAAAAAAACATATTAAAATGTCATGAGTGATTTATTCATCATGATGGTTTCATTTTTACAATTGCATAATTTTAAACAAATGAAGTCTTATTTGTTTGAGTTTGTGCATGAGTATCCTACATACTATTTATTTCTTTGAATTCAATGTTTATATCAAATGATCAGATAAATATTATAATGATACTTAGAAACATAATCTACAATCTACTTGTTGATTGATTTGTGTAAGAGTGTTACTTCACAATGTGTAATTTTAACTATATCATATTTATCTTCATATTTAAAGGAAAATATTAATAAAAATAAATAGTTTTTTCATTTTCTTTCAAATTATTTGTAAAAATTTTCCAAGAAAAATTTTTCATTGGGTGATTGAAGCTTAGAATAATTAAACAAATTTTGTAAAATGTATACATATAATATCACATGACATTCACTTAACAATCTAACTGTGTAATGCGTCATTTCTGATATTAGATTGTCTCTTTTATCTTTATCAACAGTTATATCTAAATATTTATCAAGACATCTATCTAGATCTATCTCTCTTTTGACATACAGTTGCTTCTTTAATTTTTAGATAAAATCAACTTTTATATTTACTACCAAGAGTACCATCAGCACTAAAAGTCATAAGCTTGTGTAAATTAACATATCCTATAATAAGTATTTTATTTCATAGCCTTGAGGTTCTTTTTTGTTACTTTTATAATATAAAGTACATTTTTCATAGAATTGCTTGAAGTCCTTGAAAAGCTTAATATGATTTAGTTTTATTAATTTTATTTTATTTACTTGAAACAAAAAACTTGTTCCTTTAGGTTGAATATATATTGGTGAAGTTTAATGATGCAGAAAAAACAGCAAAAGTGTCATTAAGAGCAGAAAAGTATTTATCAAAGTTGCAAGAAAAGGAGCAGAAAGATCCAAAGTAATTATAATTTATTATATCTATATTATGTACATATATATACTTGCATTATTTTCATTTTTTTTTTTTTTTCGTGACATTAAATTAATAACAAAATTAATCATTTTTATAGCAATGTCAAGTCTCTCTGGCGTCCAGAATATGGAGCTTACATGATTGAAGGTACACCAGGCAAGCCTTATGGGGGATTATTAGCACATTTTAATGTTGTTGAAGCAAATATGAAATACAGAAGACAAGAAGCTAGCCAGTTATTAGAGCCTGGAGAAGCTTTAATGTCATTAACTAATTTTCCAAGGTTAGTTTCATTAAAAATAGTTAAGGCTTCATTTTATTACAACCAATTAGCAATGATGATACACAGTTAACTACTTTGCAGATTAGGTGCTTCAGACTTCACAGATCCTACTTCTGTTCCTACTCCACGTTCTGGAGCATCTAGAAGTTTATTCTTTCCTGATGAAGCTATTTTCTCAGGTCACCCACGGTTTAAAACATTAACAAGAAATATTAGAAGTCGCAGAGGAGAAAAAGTTGCTATTAATTTACCAAGTAAAGTTCTATTGAATAATTAATATATTTTATTTTCTAAAAATCATAAATTCAATTTTTTTAAATAAATTATATTACAATTATTTAATAATTATTTAATATTTTGGCTATTTCATTTTTGAAACTTTTGAACTTTTGTGGATGAAAATGAATTGTTTTAGTTTTGAATTTTTTTTTTTTAAATAATTCAAATTTTTTTAAATAATTGTTGTAAAACATCTCAATGTTATTTTGATATTATAACAAATGCACATGCACACACACGCACACACACATATACGTATATTTATATTTATTTTGTTATAGTTTTTAAGGATCAAAATCTTAAACTGCCATTTAAAGAAAACTTGGCTGAGTTGGGAGATGATGGTTCAAGTGAGAAAGCTGCAAAAGAGGATCATGTATATATGGATGCAATGGGATTTGGCATGGGTTGCTGCTGTTTACAACTTACATTCCAAGCCTGTAACATTCAAGAAGCTAGGACCTTATATGATCAGCTAACTCCACTCTGTCCCATAATGGTAAATATGTAGCATGGAACATAAGTTTTTTTAAAACTAAAAGTGCAGATGCTAAATCAGCATGTCTCTCGTGCATGCCTTACAGAATGTTTATTTCACGTTCGACAGCTGGCTCTTACTGCTGCCAGTCCATTTTATCGGGGCTACATAACGGATGTTGACTGCCGCTGGAATGTAATTTCTTGTTCTGTTGACTGCCGCACGGAAGAGGAACGTGGACTCACGCCGCTCAAGGAGAACAAATTTAGAATCAGCAAATCTCGATATGATTCTATTGATTCATATCTAAGTGAACAAGGGGAAAGATATAATGATGTACCATTAACGTACGATGAAGATGTTTATAAACAATTATTAGACAATGGAATTGATAAATTACTTGCACAACACATTGCTCACTTGTTTATCAGAGATACTGTATCACTATTTTCTGAAAAAGTTCACCAAAATGATGAGGAAGATACTGATCATTTTGAGGTAATAATTTTATTTATTGGCTTATATCATTACATCTCTAGATTCAAGATGTAGAAAATCATTTTAATGCAAATTATGAAATTAATTAATTTTATTTTATAACACTTTCCAATAACATTAAATGTTGAAAAAATTTAATTAATTGAAAGTAATTTACTTTATATATGGCCAAATAGAAATATAAGTTTAAATAATTAGTAGTAAATTTTTTAATTTCAGAATATTCAGTCTACAAACTGGCAAACTATGCGATTTAAACCACCACCATCAAACTCTTCAATTGGTTGGAGAGTTGAATTTCGACCATGTGAAGTACAAATTACAGACTTTGAAAATGCTGCTATTGTTTGTTTTGTAGTTCTCTTAACTAGAGTTATTTTAAGTTATAAATTAAATCTTTTGATACCAATTAGTAAAGTAGATGAAAATATGGCGAGAGCACAAAAACGAGACGCTATAAAAAAAGAAAAGTTTTGGTTTAGAAGAGATATAACTCATGATTCTCAACAAGGAGATATTAAAGACGAATATACACAGTATACCATTGACGAAATTGTAAATGGAAAGGTTTGTTCATTTTCAGTCTTCTTTGTTATTACCTAATAGGAATCTCATATGAATCTTATAAAAAATTATGTTTTCCAGGAAGGTACATTTCCTGGATTGATTCCATTAGTAAATTCTTATCTTTCAAGTATGGATGCAGATGCTGATACTCATTGTACCATACAAAGATATATTAAACTAATTCAAAGACGTGCGTCTGGTGAACTTCTTACAACCGCTAGTTGGTTAAGAAAGGAAGTGATCACACATCCTGAGTATAAGTACGTAAAATATCTAATATATCTGAACTATCAAGTGACAACATTAAAAGATTACGTTTTAAAATTTCTCTTTTTAATTTTAGAAAAGACTCAAGAATATCGCAACGAATAAATTATGATTTACTTAAAAAAATTCACGACATTGAAACAAATAAATTATCGTGTCCTGAATTACTTGGACCTTGTATAGTTTCTAAAACTTCAGAAACGGTTCCGCCTGCTATGGTGACAGCTGAAAATTGTCCTATTCCAGATTAAATAGTGTAATTATTAATTATTAAGGGTAGAGTTCAGTTTGAAAATGAACTTTATTGTATGACATAATTATATTATTTTTTTTCTTATTTCTCATGTATATTGTCACATGTGAATTTAAATTTCAGTTCTTTATTTTTTGTCAAAATTTCTCAAGGTGGAAAATAGATCTTTGTTGACATAATTATATGAATGGTACACAGGAAAAAGGAGGATTGTCATTTGAAAATTTTTAGTTATTTTTATAGTTTTTTATACTCCTATATATGTGCTAGTTGATACCAAGTAGGTCACGTTTCAGATATAGTACTTTTTAAATATTTTTTACACCTTTTTCAAAAATAATCCACTAGGTTAGTGTCAATTAGCACATATATTGAAGTATAAAAATAACTAAAAATGTTTAATGGACAATCCTCCTTTTTCCCGTGAACCCTTCATATGCAAAGGTATTAGTCTAAAAGTAAAGAAATGAAAATTTGTGAAATTTCAATACTTTAAAATATAAATAAGAAAATAATTTTTTTAATTTTTTTTTTTACATTTTTTTTGTGAATAATATGTGTATGAAATTTCAGAAAAAAATAAAACTAATACGAGTTTTTCTTTAAATATTAAAAAAATAACTTGAGGGAAAATATTTATTTACTGTACTTATTATATCTAATAAGTCAGCTCAAATTTTTCTTGTATGGTAGTTTAAAAATGTTTCTAGATGAAGCATGAAACGTTATTTTTTCCTAGCGTATTGTATGTTCGGCCTCGCCAGGCAAAAAATTCGTATAACTACGCACCACGGGAGAAAGTAAAGAATGCCTGATGAGATCGCATGTTTGCCATTACACGCGATTTACAATTTACTTTTTCTTTACTTTTACTCCATAGGTGCGTAATATACTATTTCTTTATCTTTATCATGGGCTAATTCAATGAAAGTTTTTTTTTCATTTAGAAAATTAAATCAAAATATATAAAAACTATTATCTACAAATTTTGTACTTTTATTTTCTGTTTTGTTTACAAAGTAACAAACTGATAACAAAGTAATAAATAAGGACTTAAGTATGTAAGGTAGCTGAATAAACTACCTGTATTAAGTTCGATATAAACTATACTTTATGTTACACACTGTAAACAATATTACTTTTAACAAGAATGTTAAAATTACCCTACAAAATTTCGTATACAAAGCAGAATTGTATATACATATGTATGTTTTTCAGCTATTTTCCAACTGAACTCTACACTTAAATAACCGAAAAATGTATTATTATATTTTTAAATAATTTTATTGTATACATTATACATCTTGTACTTGTAACATATAAAAATACTGACTTACTATTCTGAAAGATATGCACTATGTGCTCAGGGAGTGAAAAGTTTTTATAAAAGTAGTAAAAACATTGGCATATAAAAGAGCTGCCTTGTACTATTGTTGAAATATTTAATCTTTTAAAATAAATAAGTTTGTTGGTATTCTTTTTTTAATAATTTACAAAAATAAAAAGATTTATTAGAATTCTTTTTTTTTATTTACTAAATATTGTAACTTTCCCTATTCGTTCTGTAGGAAATATAAGTATTCCATAAAACTGCAACAGACTGAACAACCAGTACTTGGTAATGCAGTGGTACTACATAAAAGTTAATTAGTTGTACCATTGGCCATAACTGTAACATACAAAAAATTAAGTCAATTTTGTTTTTTTAAATTTGTTTTTAATTATTATATTTTATACAGGTATAGAAAAATGTTAATACCTTGTAATTATTTATTAGTATATCTATATATTCATCTTTTAATTTTAGTTTAATACTTTCAAAATCATTACTTTGCATAGATCCAATTGCAGTTAATAAAACTATTATAAAAGTTGGTGCAAAAAGAAACTGATCACAGGCAACCTTTTTCAATACAACTGTTGCCCCTTTAGAACCGAAATATTTATCTAATATTCCATACCAAGTTCTTGTAGCAGGTCCCTATATGTAAGTGTTGAAGAAAATTACAAAAATATTATTGAGTATTTTTTATCTTCGAAAAATCGTTTGTTGAATTATTTAAAAAACAATTACTCACGGCTATAAAAAAACCAATACTAGCAAATTGCGCTGTTCGAACAAAATCCAATCTTTTAAATGGTCTTTTTTCAATAAAATTTTGTGCTATTTGATCGCCTAATCCCATTAGAGCTCCTGTTTAAATGCAATTGCAAAATTTCATGAAATATGTTAATCTTGATTTTTTTATGTAAAGTATAAGGCCCTTCCTTCAGAGTTTTTCACATAAATATATCAGTAACTGAGATAAGAAAATAAATACAATAATCCATAAAAAAAGAAAGAGAAAAAGTCGGCTGTTACGTGTTAGATGTTGCATTGAAGGCTTATGAAGAAAGAGTCCAAAGAAAATTTTATACTTACCAGCTTGCAGAGCTTGTATACCCAATGGGTATTTCTTAAGAAACGTTTGATACGTTTTGAATAATCGAGACATTTTTTAAAAGTCTTGATCGTGCAGTCAATCCTTTTATTTTTAAGGTATAAAAATAAACAAATATTTCGCTAACATTAAATCTCTTTTATTATGTTCACAGCCGGTTTTTAGGTTAATCACAATACTTCTTCAATTTGTGATAAATGTGAGTGCACTAAATTGTATAAAGCTTAACTCAAAGTTCGTACAAAAAAGATTGGACCTTGGTCTTCGTTAATCCACACGAATTGATGTTTTCCATCCGCCCGTTAGCGCAACGTTAATTCGTCGCGCAGAGCGAAACTCCGTTTCTATCCATAGCATTTTATTGTATAATGCAGCTCGCATTTCACTGGCTGGTTACTGCTCACGTGGTATCAGCATGGTTTCCGGAATCATTTTTTCGGTAATTTCTAATCATGCGTTCCTCCATGCTCATCTTGAGTGCTTTTAGATCTGTACCGGAACGATTTCCTGATGAATATTTCACAGCAAAAAGGCCGCTTACCGCACCGATAAGACAATGCCGATGATTACGTATTCTAAGCTTTCGGCGTTGATAAGCCGACTCGTGTGTCGTATATATTTTCTTACCACGCGTACATATAGTTTTCGAATAATTATAACCAAAAAATAACGCCTTATTATTTGATTAGTATTTTTCTTAACTACCTACTGATTTTATAACTATATGCATGAGTTTTTAAATAATAATAATAATAATAATAATAATAATAATAATAATAATAATAATAATATTCTACATAGACGCTATTTAATGCTATTAAGGCTACATTTTTCTTTAGTTTTATTTTATCATTGTAAAAATGGATTGTAATTAAGTATAAGGGCGGACTTCCAGTAATAATACAATGATAATAAAATCAAGTTTTATTTTAAAACTTTGGATAAATATACTTTACTTCGTATACTAATATTACTGACAAGTTAGGAGTTTTGTCACGGATCATACATCCATAAACTAACAAAAAGAAAATAATATTAATTAAATATTTTTTCTAATATTTTAGTCATTATCTTGTATTCTTATGGAAACAATTTTTTAATGAAAATTTGCGATGCATATAGGATTTAAATTATATAGTTTGTTTTTGATTTATTACTGGATAGTTTTCGTGAATATTTGTATCTTCTTTATTTTTAAATTAGATGCATGCCATTTATTTGATATATCATAATAATGATGCTGAGATATAATATTGTCTTTCAATGATTTACTGCCGGAGATGTCGGAGCCAATACAAGTTGCATTGAATTTTATGTTATTCTCACTTATTTATTTATTCACATTAAAAATGTTTGTCGTCCGATGTTCATAATTTTCCAGGGAACACTGGATAACGGAGATAATTAAAATGGATTAAAAATTGAGCGAGCATAATGAAAAATAAGAAATAACTATACGTAACAGAATATAGCTCCGGAATTCCCTTGGAACCTTTTGAGATCTCGAAAGTCAGTGAAGCTGAAGCTAACCGCCAGACTCTACCCGCCAAATATACCCGTATATATGGGTCCGTATATTTGTCGGGTAGAGTGTAGCGGGTAGCTTCAACTTAATCAGATACCATTGCGTTATTATATGAGGAAATCTAAAAAAAAAATAGCACTTATCTCCAGTTCAAAATGTTAAACATTTTTTTTTTTAAAGCACCTTCAGGACAAGGTTTATCTCATTTGATAGCTCAAAATCCATTTTTCTTATGAGAATTTAACATGGGAAAAATGGACGAAAAGTAGTCACTGATGATTAACCAATGGCA
>UXGD01003769.1:0-19239 GCA_900474315.1 Torymus auratus
CGAAAATTTTCTCATATACTGTATGACGTGCAGAACTAGAAAAAACTTATAACAGAAGTGTGCCTCAAAATTTTTTTTATTTTTTTTTTTGGGACCACTTTTTGGAACATTCTCCAGAGAATTGCTCATATACGCGTCGACAGATGAAAAAGGTTATTCCACAATTGTATACAACGTTCGAAAAGTGTACACTCTCCCGGTTTACGATTCATTAAAATTCCATATATACCGACACCCACGAATACACGCGAATATAATAATAAAACATTTTTCCATTTCGCGCATACATAACGCTTATTGCGTTCGTTACATATTGCCATTTCAATAAACACACATGTACATACTCGCACGTGTGACCCATAATTAAAATTTCTTTTTTAATTGCATTCGAATCCTTGACTCTTCGAATTAATTTGAAATAAAAAAAAGAGACCGAGAGAAAACGAGTCGTGTGTCGCACACATTTCCATGAAAAAGAAGTAAAAAAACCACCTCGCGAATCGAAATTCCGCGCCATTAAACTCATTAAAAAAAAGCACGCAAAGTGCATGACTCAAAGGCCGCGGCATTCAAAGAAAGAGCAGCAACAGCAGCAGCAGCAAAGGTTCTCAAGTATGTATATACGTGTGTGTGTGAGAGAGCTCAAAATGCCCAAATGGAATACATCTGTATACAAGAGGAGCCGAGGTGATTCATAATGTACGCAGCTGCTGCCTAGGCAGAAAGTCGCCGTCGCAAACGACGACAGGTCGGCATTATAAAGAATCCGCGCGCGGGTCGTCAAGGCCGTGACTATGTGTATGGGTATATATGGTCGACGATCCGATGTTATATGTGTGTACACGGCGCCCTGACTTCCGCTTCGCTTCTGAATCTAATTATAATCGGGGCTTAATCATGCGTGCGAGAGCGAGAGAGAGAGAGAGAGAGCGCGTCGTGTATATAGGAGAAAATCTATCTTTTTTTGTTTCTTTTTATTTTGTTGTTGTTTATTTCTCCGTTGCCGCCGCGCTGGAAGATTATTTTTCTTTGTCCGCATAGGCTGTGTACGCTATCGATCGAGGAAGTCTATAGAATATATATCCCACGAATAAATTATATATATACACACACACGTATATAAGACAGAGTGCAGTATATTTTAATTTTCGCGAATCTGTTCGTTTCAATATTCTGAAAGCGCGCGGGCGGCGCCTATAGTAAGTACGCTCGAGAGAGAAAACCACGGCGCATTCATTAGGGCCTTATCGCGCGCACCACGTCTAATTTTAGATATATACATGAATATTCATAGACCGCCGCAGAGAGAGAGAGAGAGAGAGAGAGAGAGAGAGAGAGAGTTGAAAATCGTTCGATAATAATTCTCCCCTCCACAGCACGCGGCGTATTTTTCGCGATCGCCATGGTTTCTGCTCCCCCAGCAGGTTATTACACAGAGAAAAGTTTTTCATTGAATAACCGGCCTTATTATATGAGAATTTTTCTCTCCCCTATAGCTTCGGAATGACGAAATTCTCTCTTGGATCAGAGGAGCGATCCATTGTTTCCACTCGTCTGACCGAATGATTACATTCCTTAATCGACGCGAACTTTCTCATCATTTCCCTCTGTGCCGTAGTCCTCTCCTCCCGTCGAAACAGCTCTCCGAATTCCCCTTTTTCTCCCTTCCATTCCCTCTCTCGAACTTCCAAATGGCGCGCAATTACGACCATAACCGTAAAAACGAAGCACGAGCGCTTCTCTCCGAAGAGAGAGAAAACCTACGCTTCCTCTCTCTCTCTCGAACACCGCCCAGGAGGCGCACATAATCGCGATAGGGAATCGCTATCAAAAGCCATATCAATTCAATTCCGTCGCTCCATCCCCTCATCATCGATATAAAGCTAAAAAAAGAAGAAAAGAAACTATCTCTCGTGCGAATAGAAGAAAATTCCTCTCTCGCGCGCGCGCGCACAGACACACGACGACTTCATAAACGCTTGCACACTATATGCAGCAAGCGCGACCTCCACGAGAAGAGAGAGAGAGAGAGAGAGAAAGGGGCGGGGTATTTGCAATTGAAAACGTCCCGGCTACCGAGGTCGTAACTGTCGCGGCTAATACGTTGCTGCATGCACGTATATGTAAGCGGAGAGAATGGAGAGAGTCAGCGGCGGCAGCGCACGGGAAATCGATTAGCTCATTCATGCTTTCCGCCATTACTCGCGGCCGCCTACTTCCGAGAGGAGAAGGGAGAGACGAACTTTCATGCTGTAATTGTCTTTTCCTTGCGAGACGCCGAGTGTGTGCGGGAAAATTACGACTTCTTCTTTGTCACGGCAGGGATGCCCGCCGCGTCACGCGGTATTATGCATTAGCAAGTAGAAGAGGACGACGTAGAAGAAGAAGAGGGTATTTTTTGTATTTCTGCGAGAGGGAAGAAAGACGCGATTTGTACAGAGAGAGAAAAGATTGTATATAGATTCTCGGGGTGGTTTTTTAATCTATTTGCTTGTGAGCAAATATTGGCTAATGATAACATGATATTTGCTCGCGGTGAAGAAAAAAAAGAAAAATGTTGTGCAACTTGTATAAGTACGTTTTCCCATAAAATCTCTCGGCTGCATTTATCTTGGAATATTGGAAGTGATGTTTGCCCGAATCGAGTCACTGTGTTTACCATTCATTTATACCGATGAGAAAAAGCAATATACACATTTATTTTTACAGCGGATTCGCCAAATACAAAAGATTATTATTGCACATCATAGATACGTTTCGACATATTGCCGGGGTCACGTGTGTCAGCTATTTAGAAATAAAAAAGAAGAGACGCCGCCACACCCATTTCAGGCTTAAAATTACGACATAATAAAAGGAATTATACAACGTACACAAGCATCGCACTCGTAATGAAAGTAGGTTATGTTTGTATGAATATTCGCAGTAAACGATAAATCAATTTTCCATCTGAGACAAAGAGAGAAGAAGAAGCGGAGATTTTACGAGTATACAGTTGATTTATCGAAATTGTTCGAATTACTCTTTCTCTCTCTCTCCCACCTCGAAAATCGTATTACAGTTTTTCATGCTTGAGCTGCAATTGTCGTCGTTCGGAAGAAAAGTTATGCGACTGACAGTTGCAAAAGGGAAAATTATTATATTAATTTTCATTAGCTTTTTCTCAGGGTTCGCGAGCGCAGAGATGATTAGAAATTACTATACGGTATGACGACACAATGCTCAATAAAATAGTACTAAAGCACAGCGCATTACAATAGGACTATTATGCTCGATACACCACCAGCGCCACAGTACACGCTTTATGCGTTATGAAAAGAAAATTACATTTGGACCTTAAGATAATCAGCGCTATCACGCGGAGAGTGAAAGAATGCTTGAGAACGCTTAGAGAGAGATGAATCACCACCGCACGCGCAGATGTCGCCTATACTTACGCAATTTTTCCACGCTCTATGCGTACGAATATATATATACAAGTCGCCATTCACAAATTCAATATTTACCCTCCTCGTCACGTTCAATAGAACGTTCATAATATCAAACAAAAGCGAAATTTCAAATTCCCTCGCGGCGCGATTGATTACTTTTAAAGCGCGTGCGCCGTGCTCGTGAAATTCCCGCGTATTTATTTTTAAGTGAGAGAGAATGTTTAGTTTGCTCCAAGTTTCCCTCGCAGTCGTCGTCGGCGGCGGCAGTGTAGCAAGTTTTGACAGTCGCGAGGAGTCTACCACTTGAAATGACTTCTTACTGAACTTTCGCATTCGAGTCTCGTGCATGATCGAAATAATTAATGTACAAACTTAACTTTACACTGCGCGCTGCTCGCCTGGACATTATTGTTGTCCCGAAGTATAATGAGATTTCAGACACTTTAATGTATATACAACATTTTAAAATAAACGCAAGATTATCGTAAAGTTGAGTTACCAGTTTGAGCTCAATGCAAACTATGCATACTCGAGATAAGAATACTGCGTTAATTTGCGCTTTCATTAACTTTTATCTTCTTCTTTTTTGTTTACTCGTCGTTGTTTATGTGACTTACCAATGACAAACGTGTGAATTTAGGCTCGGTACTGTGAGAAGGTGAACTTACCTGCAACAAAAAAGGAAAAGAAAACATAAGTGACATGAGACAATAAATTAAATTTCAAATAAAATCGATTTTCTGCCCTCACACACACACACACACACACACACACGTAATATATTAATTTTCCAACAGCTTAATTCAACGCTCGAAAAAAACGCAGAAAAAAACGAGCTCAAACTTAATCAATCCGCGCGCACAACTATACAACTATATACCACACGGGAGGCATAACAATGCGTTCTGAAACGGAACCCCAGGAGAGAGACAGAGGAACAAACCATTTCCCCCCTCTGTATACACTCCCTCTCACTCCGCACCGTGCGCAAAAAAGCCGAAATCGCCGGCAATCTGACACGCCGCGCAACGCACTGGGGGGAAAAACGGCGCGCGAGCGAGCGAGACGAAAGACGGAAGAGGGAATCACCACCAACGCGGCGTAATAACGCCTTTTACGATTCCTCTCTCCACCAGTATTCCTCTCTCCCCAAAGCGAATTATCGAAATCTCTCTGTAAATTCCGGGACCGAATTTACACCGGGACATCGTACACGCACCAAAGGGATGATGATGACCCCTCTATGCCGTTTTGCCGGTTAACGCTCAAACGAATCGTCCGCGAAAATTCTCCCAATAATTATAACGGCGAGCGCTATGTCGATGCCTCGACGCGCTCGTGGCATTTCGCGGGGATCTATATACCTACTCCGTTTTTTTATTCTCGCGCGTTGGTGGATACGCTTTGTTCGCGAGATTTTAGGTATATATAGCTATTATATCACCACCGCTTCGTAAATATAACGGTAAGGAGAGAGCTGATAGGCTCAACGGTAGTTGCTCACGCTGCTCACATTCGTCAGGAGGAGTTGACACGCAGCTTGATGTTTAGGTACGTGATAAAAAAAAACGTGACGAGCGGAAGTACAAGGGCGGGCGCAAAAACAGATTTGAGTACGGAAAAAAAGGTATACCGATGAATTAAAAGCGAGGAAGATAGAAAAAAAAGTCAAATTTTCCGTTAATAACCTTTGCCGTTATCCCACCGATCTATAATTTAGAATAAAAACAGCGTTACAAACATAACCTCGAATTTAGTAAACATATAAAGAATATTAAGAAAAATATCCTGTTCGTGTATACACACCCACATACACGCTTAAATCTCCATCATTAAAAATTGACGAAACAACGACGCTTATATATATTAAAATCCTTGCATAATTTAAACTATCGTAACATTAGTTTGGATAGACCCGCGCTCATAATTACAACGTGCCCGCATACTACACACATGTGGCTTGGGCCTACATACACGTTTTGAATAAATAATCCGGCCGCTGAATCACTGTTATCACCGGGCGCACTTCCCCGAACCATTACCGGTGCCTGTGTATTAACGATTACCGATAAACGCACTTTGTCATTAACGACCAGTACACATTCATTTTTCCACTGACCCCCCCCCCTCCCCCCTCTCTTTCTCTCTCACACACTCGATCATCCGTCGGAAGCCGCGACGGTGGTTTTATAGGCCGAGTGTACATATACCGTATACCGTAAGTGGCTGAGAGCAGCATTCGCGAGAGAGAAAGATCGGTCAAGAATAAAGTAATAATTCATCGATCGGAGAGAGAAAGAAAGTCAACGACAACGACTGCTACTACTTTGCGGAAGAGAAGAACTTTCGGCGCCGTCGTTATTAAAACCGGATGGACTTACAAAACTGGGTGAAACAAATGTTTTCCGTTGTCCCTCGACGCGCTTCTCCGATAAAAACTTTTCTCTCTCTCTGTCGGCATGTCGAGAGGCTCCTCCGAGTGTATACCTTCCGATGATATTTTAATGCACGGGGCGTCGACGACGGAAAAATTGATGCCTCTTTCTTTCATACTCTCTCTCTCGAGGATAGTTGTTGCAGTAGCTTCTCTTTCTCTTGCCGACATCGAGCGATCTATTTTTCAGGACGCGATTGCTACTGCAACAGTGAACCGACGAGGTTCCGCGAATGCGAGAGGATCGAGTTGTGCGTGCTCGCGCGCTAGAGATATATAATGGAGAGAATATACAGTTAATTAGCAGAAGCCGTTTATCGCGACACGCGGCCGGAACTGAACTCGACTCCAAGAGAGCAAGGAGAGGGAGAAAAAAAAGATCACGGCGGAGGAGGAGAATGGGTGCTTATCGGTAACGGAAGACGTAGAGCAGCTCTCTCTCTCTCTCTCGTGTTTTGTTTGTTTCGGCTGCGGCGAAATTTGTTTCTGATTGCGAAACATGCTCGTGCGTGTCGAAGCCTGTTTGTTTTCAAGCGCGCCGGGTGTTCCATTCTTAGGAAATAAGACAAAGGTTTGCGGCTTTTACGTTGTATAATATATTGATGCGGAGATGAGAATGTATGCAGGGTTAACGTATTTATATAAAAGTACTCGATAAATTCAATCGAACATTTAAATACTGAAAATGTGGAGAGAGATAAAGGATACGACTGTTTTGATTAGTTCATTTACATTTCATAAGCATCAGCTGGCATTTTCAAACTTTCATAGTTTCATCGGCTTCAATACCTAACGAACCGATATCCGCACTCCCCTTCATTATAGAATCTTTATCTCTCAATACAGCACCTCCATCATGAGACGTGCATTAGAAATGCCCGAACCGTTCGGTCGCTCCTTGTCTCTCTTGTGACACACACACGTCGATCAGACAACTTCTCCTCCCCGTCGGTCACCGGGTCATATGACAGATCGATCATCGCACCTCTGCTCTCCCATCACCTCCTCCGCACATATACCTAAATGCAACGGCGTCCCAATTCCTCGTCGCTCTGCGCTAGCTCCGATAGAGAGAGAGAGAGAGAGCCAATTAATTACAATTAGTAGCGGCCTATAAAAGGGGAGAGCCCTATAGACACACGGGGGGCTTTTCGCGCTAGCGCGCGATATACATTTTGCATCGGATTTGCATACGCGATCGGATTAACAACCGTTACATAGACAGGGCGCGCACAGAGCGCGGCGGATCCTCCTTCACCGGCGTATCGGTTTTATATATACACACGTAGCCATAGCTATAGCTGCTACCTCAGCGAGCGAGCGCGAACTTTCCTCTCCCGGTGAGTTTCCCACGGCGGTGAGCTATATAGGTATACACAGCGCGACTCGCTCCGTCTTTGTTCTCCTCTCTCCCACTTGTACTCGTCGTGATTTTCGGGCGGCGCGCATCCAGCAACTTTTCACTGCTCGAAATGATCCCGGCTAATGGCGCTCTCGTGCACCGGCGAATGATTTGCGATCGCCCCGGATGATATGTGTGTGGAAGGGATAGAGTAAGAGAGAAGATGCCGTTTTTGATACAGTGATATTAATGCCCCTTCCACCCGCTCTCCTAAGAGAGAGAGGCACGATTCGCGCGCAACTTTTTCGCTCGATCAAGCTGTGGCTAGTAACTGTGCTCCTGCTGAGCTTCCCGTTAAGTATTTCGTCGCGCGCGCGGCCGTTTCTTTTTTTATTCGCCCAACGGAGAGAGCCAAGTACAGATTATAAGTGTGAGGTGGCAAAAACGGATGTCTCGGTCGGTACAGCACGAAGAGGAAGATTTATTAGCGCCGGAAGGTGCTTGATAATACAAAATCTCGGGGTATAATTTCGAAAATACACGGGTATAACAACAACGGCGTTGTATTGTCAATCAGCCGTCATCTGCCCCGCGGAAGCGCGACTTTAAAATATACGCGTCAACCGTGTCAGAGTGTCGGATTTCAATGTAACGAGAGGTACATTCGCCCCCTGTCGTGTGTCGTGTCATCCGGATGTGTCGCGTTGTATAGCAACTATGCTAAACCTAAAATTCACACATCTCATGATTATTGAATCGCTCCTCGAATACATAAAATATAGCAAAGGATTGGTAGGATATAGTCGCTTATAGAGCTGGAAAAATCATTGCCGATGTGCCGCTTTGATAATTTCGCGTGATAGCCGCACATTATCCGCGCGCGCTTCTTCTTCCATCGCAATTATTTCCAGTAAAACTCGGCTGCGTGTGTGTGTGTGAAAATGGGTCACACGAATGTTCTCCCTTCGCCGGCGCTTTTTTCGCCTGAGTTATCGCGCGTGATAATTGCTCCGTGTGTACGATTTTCCTTACGTAAAGCAGCGCGAGCCGGTTTAGTTATATCGTATACGTTGTAGAAATCCAATGGTTTCTATTGTCTGCGCTCGAAATATATAGAGGGAGACGAGTTTATATATATAAAACGTGTTCGTTAGCGAGGATATAATACGGGTGCTCGCGTGACAAAGTCATTCGGGTTTGACGCGAGCTAGGTCAATTTATTGATGGCGGTTTGATGCTATTAAATTTGTAGCTTCGCTTTTGATTCCACAAAAAAATGTCATGTTCGCATTTCACTCTTAGTATATGTATAGGAGAAAACTGAAAAGGTATAAATTTTAACGCATTTGACAAAGTAAGATATAATTTTAATCTTAGAAAGGTCTGAATCTAATTTCCCTTCATTTTTCAAGCAGCATCATGCTCCATACAACGTCGCGCACAAAAGACGCGCGAGCATGCACACACGAAAATAAAAGCAAACTACACTCTACCCTTGATAAGACGCAGCTCCCTATCTAAAATTAAAACCGGTGCGCATAGCGAACAACGGCCCTCTTATATGCTCCCTAAGATACCTGCTGCTGCTGCTGCTGCTGCAAACAAACGGAACGTCTCACAGGCGACACGAAGACGATATAACGAGAACCAACGCGAGAAGTCTATATCGCCCGACGAAATGTAATCACGGCGACGAGGCGGCAGCGGCAGCGGCAACGGAGACGACTTGTAAGCTTTTCTCTCCGCGAAACGTGAGAGCGGAAGAGAGCGGAAGAGCGCGAAACGCGAGGAGCTGCAGTCACCGCCGAGTTGACAAAAATCCATTTAACCCAGAAAGGCTATTAGCCACGAGAGAGCTAGGTAAGTTGCTGTTTATTTGCACGGCGTGGGGTTTATTATCCACCGGCGAAATTAAGAGAAATCGGGATGACGCTACTGTGTGTGGCGTGTGCAGGGGCGATTAATTTTACGGAGAGGTATATATAGCTGCAGGGGAAGAAGGAAGAGGAGATCGTCGCGTTTAGCGCGGCTGATTTATGGAGATGTCTTTTTTTCCCGGGGGTGCAGGTGTATATATCTATCTAGGCGAGGGTAATTTTGAGCCAGGTACGAGATGCTGCTGTAACTATAATAAGTACGGCGGCGATTATCGAGAGCGACGTGCGGGATTTTTATGTAGGGTATAGCGCTGTCGGGGTTTCAGCTCTGTATATACAGGATGGTGCACTCTGTGCATCGCTTACGTAATGCCAGAGGTTGCGCAACGCGATTGATTAAACCTCACTACTACTACTACCACGCCAAACTCTTCCTAAACTATAATACAGTTGAAAAAGAAGAAAGATAACCAATGAAATTATACAATAATGCATCTCTTGTAAGCCCAATCTCTTTCCCGCACCGTCGTCATTTTGAATTTCGATTTGTTTTACAAGAATTCCACCTACCTCCTCTCTCTCTCCTTCAAGAAACGAGAGATGCACGAGGAGCTAGGCGAGAATCTCGAGTTGCCCTCTCTCTCTCTCTCGCGAGTAACTCGACACCGCCGCGACGTCCTCGGCTGGCTGTGCTCCGGGGCAAAGCCGACGAGCGCGCGACTCTAATTCCTAAGCCATGGGAACGAAGAAAGCGAGGAGACTTCCGCGCGTATATAAGAGAGGGAGGGGGGTATTGCTATGTTATTCGGCCGTTTCGCTGTATCGTTTTGCCCAGAGAGTTTCTCCGCGACGAGAAGGACGAGTTTCGCTGGTGTTGTATAGTGACGAAATTTCACGCGCGGATGGCTCTAGCGTTGTTGCTTTGGCCTGAGAAATGTGATTTAACGTCAGCGAAATGATTCTTTTTTCTTTCCTTTACTGACTATACCACTGGCGATTTATATATCGCAAATTCATCATAAAAAGAAGCATCCATAACCTTCACGTCGAAACTCGTTACTAAATACACAGAACTCTGAAAGTAGGCAAAAACTATTTACAACGCTACCCATCCCCCCATACATTCTAACTTTATCGGCACATCCTCGCTTTATGGCGTTTTACCGTTCGCCTATCGCGATTAGAGAGGTATACACACACATACAGCATCCCCTATCGGATTTACCTTGTGTTTTGCGGCCGTAAACCACGCCGCGCCGAGAAAGGTGGTTTTGCCTGAGCTGCCGCCGTTGTTGTTTGTTTTTGCGTGATTAGCACGAGTGGAGAAAAGTGCGCGGGATGTTGTTACGTAGTGCGGGGAAATAGAGAGAGAGAGAGGGAGTAACAGAGTTTCGTGAGCTGGTCCGTTAGACAAGTGGTTGGGCAACGACTCGCTCCACATGTATATAAGACCGATGGGATGACATGCTGGATGATGGGCCCTTTTTTGTCACTATATGCTCGAGAGCTGTTTGTAGGTGTTGAACGGTAATGCGGTGTGTTTTCTTTTTTTTTGGCTGATGTTGAGAGGGATTGGGAAATCGCGGTTAACGGCGATTAATGTGCAGTGGGTTGATAATAAAACATGTGGGTGTTTAAAAATAATGGTCTCCCTAACGAGTGCGTTTTATCTATAGCAATAAATATGTATGTAAATAGTTGAATATGCGTTTGTTAGTCCAACTGATTTTGGAATGTATATATACGAATCGAGAACGCAAAACAACGATTCTGTATATAACAGTAATAATACGAAACAATTTTGGTTCATAGCCTGAGTTCATAATATACTTTCGTGATAATATTAAATACAGAATGGGAAATTCTTGATGCGTTATGTATTATTTATTAATAAAATCATACACGCGTACGGATGATTTGTCGAATAACAAACCATAAAATAACGCACTCGCGCTATATGTACTCTTATCATAAAAGATTTTCGCAATTTAACTGAAATATATTAATATTAATGCAGCGCCCAAAGCTTTGGGGGAGTAACACATATTGTTCACAATACGCTCATATTCATTTGGAACAATTGCATTATTATATTTACACCACCACTGTCGCATATTATGTTTTAGAACTCGCTGAAAATTTAATAAATCTATAAATACTATATAATTATTGTTATATACTAACGGAAAACAAAGAATATGAATATAATTAATTGTAGGAATGACACAGACGCAGACATTTATTCAACGATCAGGCAAGAGCCCTATCATCAGCCGAAAATATTATTCATCCGAGGTCGTCGCGTTACACGTACATCTCATTCCCACTGTAGCCAACCATCCGGCAGCAGCAACGTAACGAGGTAAGAGGGCCTCTGGGTACCGTAGACACATATATATATCGTCGGCCACCGTCGGCCGGGTTAAGCATTTTAACAAAGTGGGTAATGCCGCTGATTAGGCTTAAGTAAGCCTGAATGCAGCAAGTGCAATTTGGATCATCCGAACCGTCGCCGTCGTTGTCGTCGTCGTGCGGCTGATTCAATTTCACTGCGCAAAAGCCTGTGTGTGTGTGTCATCGCGCCACCGGTAGTTCTTTCTTTTATTTTTTGTTATTATTGAAAATCGGGGGAGAGGGAGAGAATCCAATTAAACTTTATATATCGGCACGCGGCGCGGCCTGAATTTCCGCGGACGAGTTCTTTTATTTTTACGATCCGCACGTTATACCACGGGACGACGTTTTATTGTATTCCGCAAAGATTAATATCGAGAGGAAAAAATTAATCCACAAACGAACGATATATTCTTCGACTCCATTTTGCGTATAAATATAACTGGAGAGAAGGGGAAAAAAGCTTGGAACGCAATGAATACGCATGTATATAAAAGTATATTACAGTCGTCGTCAGTAAAAATTGCAGCAGCGAAATAACGCATCTGTTTTGTCGCCGTCGACAAATCGCTGACTCTGCTCCGTAGCGAACGTGCACCGCCGCCTGAATTCCGCGAGTGATTCATTAATGGCGGCAACGGCACAATAGCAGCGCGCTTATATACTCCGCGCGAAAACTGGTTAATGCTCTCTCGCTCTTTCTCTCTCTATCTCGGGGCTGCCCCGCACACACGCGCATGATTTTTCGGAAAAATATAAGAATGAGTGCGTTTTGGTATATAATGGATGGCTCGATTGTTCGGCCACACACGTGTGTCTAAAATCTAAGGAAAACCGGCGGGACAATGGCCGAAGTAAGTTAGAAAAAAGTCTCTCGGATATCAACTGACGCGCTGTCGCGGTTAATGCAACGAACGCGCGCCGCGTGGCACAAAAATTGCCCAATCACCTATATCATAGGTATAATAGTCGCGGTCGATTCGCAACAATAATAATGGATACATCACGGCCGCTTATCAAACTCCATCCTTCCATACGCCTAAAAATAAACCGGCCGCTTTCTCTCTCTCTCTCTCTCTCTATTGCTCGCATCCTGCGCTCTTTCTCTCTCGCTTCATAAATTCATAACCGCACCGTTTATACCTACACACATATAGAGCAGTGGCGGCAGCGGCGCTCCTTATCTCATAGAGAGACTAGAACTCGCGCGCGCGCGTTAATCAGCTCGATTTCATCATACGCCGCCACCGCGCTCTATACAACAACCGTCGTCCTTTCCCCGTTACGAATTCAGATTCCGCAGACGTGACGAAAGCACTCACGCGCGCGTTCCAGATATATACATACGTATAGTATAACGTATACTGTATTCGCGACGCCAGGTATATATATATGTATCGAAGAGAATCGAGGAGAGAGAGAGAGAGAGAGAGAGAGAGAGAGAGAGAGAGAAAACTACTCGCTCGGCTCGGCGGCGCGTAAAAGGCTCGACCGTAGCACAGCCAGCTCTCTGCACTGTATATACGGGCAGAGACCGGCCTTGCGGGGCCAGTCCGCATCCATATATACTCCCTCTATACACATATACACGTGCATACACAGAGAGAGAGTGAGACGGGTAAGGCTAAACTCGAAATTCCGGAGCGCGAGTCCTCGTTTTTTCCGCCTCTCTCTACCTGCCGGACGGGCAGGCAGACACACGCCCCCTCTTCTTCCTTTCCGTGTGTGTGTATGTGTGTGTGTGCGGCAGGTAACGCGATATTCTTCCCGAGCGGGAGACTGTATCCAGGCAGAGCGAGCTGGTTTGTCGCTCGTCGTTGTCTTCGTTCTTCTTTCGTTGGTTCTTCCAAGATGATTGGCTTTGTTTTTAGTATATGAGACCGAACGCCGCTGCTCTTGCTACTCGACGATGATTATGTTTTTCGTTCTATTAAATAAGTATGTGTTATTTCCAAGTTTTTCTGTTTACGCGCTCTCTGCTCCGTTTGATCTCTCGTTTTGTATATATATGCGCGTGCGGTATTATTACTCGGAAAAATCTCGTTGCGGAAGATGCGCAACCCGATACACTAGACACTGCTCCGGATTATATAACACAGGCGGCATGCACACATAGTTGACCAATGATGATGATGATGATGATGAAATCCTCCGCGACACTGATCGCTCAAGGATGCAGAACGGCGAGAGAGCGAGAGAGAAGGAAAAAAAACGCGCGTTAGAAGTGTACCTAAGTAAACATATCATTATCATGTTTGCGATGATTGTAACGGGGAAAGCAATCATTGCTATTGTACCATATTTATAGAGGAATATATACCGGCTAGATTTATCATTACGGCGTTATACGATGGAAATATAAGCGCGATGTATAATATGAAAACGGCTCAGCCGCGTAATCTCTCCATTAACCGCGCGGAGATCGCCGTATAATAAACCCACGCTATTTGTTTAACCATGTGTCCCTGCTGCGTGCACTTTTTTTAGCACTCGCGTGTAATACCCACCGGTATATAACGGCATTCGCGTTGATCCTCGCAAACTATATAATCCCTCTCTTCTTCGTCTTCTTCTCTATGCAAGACAGCCTTAAGAATCTCGAATATGCTCTGATTTCGCGGATACGTAATACTGGCCGCGAGCGCAGAAATTATTTTTATCAAAGCCAGACACGCGTGGGCACCCATAGACGTCCTGCGAATATATAAATTCTCTGCGCTCTGGAGAGCGTTAGTTATTATACCAATGTGCGCGGGAAAATCTCACCGCGGCGCCGTCCTTCTGTTGCGATGCCGATTTTTAGAGCTCCGCCGTCGTTATTTATATAGAAAGGGGTTCCGGAAGCGTCTATTGAACTGTGATATCGGGATAATGCCGCGTCTTAATTAGAATATTATTATTCAGTTTAGTGAATATTTTGGACTTTTGTAGGTGCTTATGTGTGGTTAGAAGTTAAGGAAACTGGTTTGTGCGAGGATTTCAAGTGCTTTTGTAAGAAGAAGAAAAAAAAGAATAGTTTGCGAAACCGGCTGAGTTCGTAAACAACGTCGTCTATCTGAAAATGTCCGTAAAACCCAGCTCAAATTCTGGCTATATAATTCAACGAGATTTATAAAGTTAGAAAAAAAACCTCTCTTGGTTTGACGTCTGTATGCGCATACTACGTGAAACAACTCATTAATCTATCATCGTAATCGACGACAATATCTAAACATGACAAATCCAAGACCTCCCAACTTATAATCCCCGATAATCAGCCCTGTAAATATAGCGAGCATCACATTTAAAGACGATAAGCCGAGAAGTAGGAAAAGTAATTTAAATCACGTCTGTTTTCTCCACTCCAGTCTTGATGAGACGTTAGTGCGCGAGTCCTCAACTCACTGCAACGACGACGACGTTTGAAAAAGCGAGGTTATGTTCTTCACTCCCCCTTTCCTCGTAGCGAAAAATCGTAATCGCGAGGATTAATTAGTTTTTCGCGATTAATCGCCGCGGCTCTCTTACATATAACGTAGGCACACTGCACTCGGCTCTCTGTACCGCTATTCATTCTCGTGCGCCCGGGGCATTCGTTAAACGGCGAGTACACGCGTATGTGATTTATATTTTTACGTTAAAAATGCCATTGCTCCGAGCATCGATCAGCGGCAGCCGCACCGCGCGCGTGTAAACGCGTGTACTTTCGCGGGAATTTCTTTGTAATTGAATCGATTACCCAGGCGCAGAGAGGGTTGGTATAGGTAGCGACCGGGAGATGCACTTAATCAGCGGCTTAAACGGCCGAGAGAGGCAACCGAAAGGGGCGTTTCATCAAAATTCCACTCGCCCTCGCCGCCGCTGCTGCTGCAGGTGTGTTTGTGTATCGGTTCCTCGGTCCCTCGAGGAGATCCGTTGAGCGAATTCTAACCGACGAAAGCATCACAATAGCGCTATGTATATATGTACGAGGATTCACTGCAACGCGAGGGTAATTAGTTTTTCCTCCTTCAGAAAGAGTTCCTTCTGAAAAAGTCTGTGACGCATGTGTGTGCGAGTATAGGAAGTGCGCAATTTGCGCTTGGATTACGATTACGGGAGGGCGGGGGAAAAAAACTCATTAATTCTGAGGTTGAGATATAATATAGCAAGAGAGAGTATATAATAATGCAAAAATGCTCACGCACAGCTCTCGTATATATACTTTCACTTTGGGCAACTTGCTGGAAAACCGCAAAATCGTTCGGTTAACCAAACCCTGCTATACGCCGAAATCGCCTCTTTTTATACGTATTTCAGATTTTCATTAAAACCTCTCGACGACTGTCCTCGTGCATTCCGCTCCACGACAAGAACAAACACGATGTTCTGCGAAAGCATTTCTCATATACATGATATACTATCGAACACGCAGCTGGTATATTCTTAATAAACCCGCGGGTCTGCACTCATTAATTAACAATACGTCGTCCACTATACGCTAAACTTTACTTACCCGCACGCGTATATACGAGTGTAGATATCGCCGCCTTAAGCGGCGGCCTATGTCGCACAGACACCACACACGCAACAATAAGCGGAAAAAAAATCTCGCCTAATCTCGCGCAAAATCTTATGAAACCCGCTCGCCTTTGTTCGCCGCGGCGAAGGCAGCAACAGTAGTACAGACAGCAGCGAGTCAATAAACCTCTCTATATATCGACGTTAAAAATAAGAGGCAAAATACGAGAGAGAGAGAGACGGCGCGTGGGCGACGTCGCGGTGCGGTAATCTTTCGGCTTTATCATTTAATTACTGGAATTCGTGCCGCGCGCGCACGGAGATTGACTTCGCCGTAGGTATAGTAGATGCACGCCGCGTGTGAGTGTATATATACGCTCAAGTCGAGAGTAACGACCATGCCTTTACGATAGCAAGCGCGTGTGAGAGCGGCAGTTTTTAAGTTTAGACTGCCGCGGGAGAGAGAGAGAGAGAGCGAGCGAGATAGGAAAAAGGAAAGGACAATGATAGGAGGGAGAAACGAGGAGCGTTTAAACTTGATGGTTTTAATCCGTTTGGGATGTGTGTGTACAGTAGTCGTAGCAGTAGTAATTGCCGGGCCGGTATAGTATATAGAAGATCTTTAATAAACGCGATACGGTTTATTGTGATTGCCCTAATCGTGCGTTGCGCGCAACCTGTTTCGAGATGCTAAATCTCTTATCGGGTGCGCTGATACGGTTAACTTTGTGTGTTATTGATGTAACGGCCGCTAAGCGTAAACCTATTAGCGAGCTGTTAAGTCGACTTAATAAATTTAACCCTGCAGCTTATATAGCCTTGCGCCGTGCGCGTAGACACGTATATCGCCAACTATTAATATCGCTGTGTTTGTGCCGCGCGCGAAAAAAAAGAAGACGTAATAGGAAGCCGATATAGGAAGAAATTGATTTTATTATGATTTCTCGCCCGGCGGCGACTGCAGCGTGCGGAGCAAACACTGTGCGCGCGCGCGTTACGAGCTTTAATCACGACGGCACGAACCAATTTCGATCGGCTCTGTGTGTGTTTCCTCTCTCTCCCTTCGCGGGGAGTAGCGGATGAAGAGGCACGCGGAGAGACCGAGGGAAACAAAGGGAACGCGGAAAAAAGCCAACACGAGAAACACAGAGAGAGACGGAGGGACGAAAATACTCGAACGGATCAAGTGAGTAAACGAGGTGGAAAGGGACGACAACGACTTGGTGTATACACACGCAGAGACGCAGCAGCAGACAGAGAGAGAGAGAGAGCGGATGAAGTGAAGAATCGGAACAAGAAGGAGGCGGAGTAGCAACACACGAAGAGGGGGGCAAAAGGGAGAAAAAGATACTCGCCGCCGATAGATGAAGCACGCGCGAGCGGCGAGAGATAAATTGACAAACAGACGCGACGATAATACGCTGAATGGGGAATTTGTTCGCTTTGTAACGCACGCCTCCGTCTCGTTATCTCGTTGGAGAAGCTTTCTACGAACAATGCACCGAGAGAGAAAGATAGATTGAGAGGGAGTAGTTTAATAAAACCGACCGATTGCGAAAAGCCTCTGTGTGTGTGTGTCTTATTCAGGACAGCAAGAATCAATTTTTCGGAGGGGGCCATAATTGTATAAGCGAAAGGGCCATTATACACAGTACGCCCACATATATACGCCGTGTCGTGGGTTAATAACAATACGTGCGCGCGCTTAGAAAATTTTAACTCTGCGGTATAGAGACACTCGCTGTGTACCCGCTAATTGCGTTCTGCGGCCGCGCGCTTATTATACTTTAAACGGGGCCGTACGCGAGCGGGCCGAATGGTTTAATTATTGTAGACGCGAGCTAGCTCGCGTATGTGTATACGTATTTATTTTGATATTTGGCCATTTAGCCGAAAGTGGCGCGCGCGGTTTTAACGATAATGACAAGCGCGTATACCTCGAGGAAAAGTTATTAGAAAACGCGTGTAATGGCTGCGCTTCTATATACGCTATTCTATATTGTGTCGTTAACAGTATGTGTTACGTTCAATTATATTTGTGTAAAAAGCGTATCTTATATACTTATGTATCCTTATACCGTCGTCCTAATATATCCCCATAAAATCGCACTGCTCCTTATCGTTCTCGCTATACATATATATATATATATATATTCGCGCGCAAAACAAGAACGGAGCCCACTCTACTCCGATAAAAAGCCGCTCTTCTCTCGTCGTCGCTAGGCTGCACTCCGATAAATGAGAGACTACGCGCTTACACGTATACACACAGAGAGCGCGCCGTTCCGCCCGGTGATAACCTCTTCATTGTTCGCGACGTACTGCTGCAGTTGTTCTCCGAAACGCGTTATCGCAGCGGCAGTGGCGGCGGGGGCGCATCCGCTTTCTCTGTTCCTCGCGGTACATTAGAGCGGATTGGACAGGCCCACGCGAACGACGTCGGGACGAATAATCGCGCGAGTCGCCTCGATTTTTCCATCCGCTCTCTGACGGATTTCAATTACCGCCGAGAGAGAGAAAGGCTTTTTTTCCTTCTTTTATTCAACTGCGGAGAGAGTTCCATTTCCGCTTCCGGAGAGGGCTGCTATATACGCCACTGCAGCTTTTTCGCGCCTAGTGCGCGCTTTACTTTCAATTTCAGCTCGACGTGTGCGTGTATATATTGGGAAAGTCCTCGTCGACGAGGTTGATGGCTAATCGATGAGTGGCCCTGTCAATTGGATGCATATGTGGCTGCGCGAGCATGTAAGCATTATTGAAGAAAAGTGCCCGCGTCACGCTCGATAATATACGCGCGTTTTCACTTTTCGCCGCGGCATGAAATTTTAATAGTCGTCGTAAGCGTTTTAATCAAGTATTCGCTATTTTTGACCCCGACAATGACGCTATACGTACGTGTGTGTATACAACCTTGTTAAAACTGTGCCCAGCCACGTAAAAATTTTAAGTATTGCCAATATATTACTAGGACCTGGGACGAAATACGGCTCATAGATGAGCCATATATTGCTCATGTATAGGACAAATATCGCCAATATGTGTATTGGACAAGTGGTACTTTTAGGGACTTCCCTATGTATATAATGTAGTTCCGAAGCCGACCCTAGGTGGCGCATGCCTGGTGGCTTAACACGTCGGTAAATAGGAACCGTGTGGGTATATAGGGAAGTATGGGACATTTCCAGTGCTTCGCTTATATCCAATGCATGGGCCACATTGCTTCGTTTATGTCCAATATATGGGCCACACCTTCAGCAATGTATTGGTGAAATATGTACGAGA
>UXGD01003770.1:0-19235 GCA_900474315.1 Torymus auratus
GCAGGTGATTGGTGGCAACTGGTGTGTGTGTGTGTTGCGAGGTGTTTACGAGAATATTTCGATGTCGCTATTTGAAGGAAGGAAATTGCGGTGAAGTATACACCGAAAAAAAAATTTATTAGTATTAATGAAATATTTATTTGAACAGTAGCAAAGAAATATTTTTTTGAAACAAATAATTATTTTTTAAATTCCAATAAACCTTCTTTGGGTCAAATAAACAGTTCTTTAATACTAATAAATTTTTTTTTCAGTGTAGTGATTTCACGGAAAAAATATGGAATACATGTTCCAGGAAATTTTTTATTAACTTTTTTAGTAGCTCGAGGTTTTGATGAATAAAATTTTTTTTATGAATTTACATGGAGTATTATTAGATTGTGTACTATATTTTCAACAATTTTTAATCTGGAAAGTGTAGTGCAGTGAGTTTCAATTTACGTCGTTGACAAAAAACTTTGAAGTTTCTACATTGAAAAATACTTTGGAAAATGCATAGAACAAATATAAAATTAATATCGTTAAAAATGATTGAGTATATGCCAAATTAAACATGAAATTGTTAAAATCGATGGAAGTTTGTTTTGTAAAATACTCTTCGCAGTGTATTTTATTGCAAGTTTCATTGTCAAAAATATTTTTTTTTCCAATGTAGAAAAAAAATTCTACTGCTTCTCGGAACAACAATTCTTCAGTTACAACCTATCAATACTATATACCGAACCCCATTCCCAGAAACCCAACGCACGAGCTCGAATTAACCACTTTTTCGAGCTGTTCCGCAACAACGCGCCTCCCGGTGCAACAGCACGACCTCTGCAGATAAACTTTTCCAACTCCCCGCGCACAGCACTATCACTCCTCCACCTCCACTGCGACAGCAGCAGCAGCATCGCGCGGTATCGCGTACGTACAATGCACTACATTCGCGCGTACAGCCCTCCTCGTGCGCGCGTAAAATAAAGTAAAAGGTCGAAATTCCCAGCAGCGTCTGTGCGAAAATGTATTTTTCCGACGCGACGCGTAAACTTTGTCTAGCCGGTGATTTATGCACCTCGCGAAATCTCGCGCATATACGCGCGAGTTGAGATATCGGGAGCACAGTAGTACGTGCGACACACACCTGGCATACGGGAAAAAAATGTGTGCCGAGGCGCCTGTAAAGCTGTGCGAAAATTACCGCGAGGAAGAATTTGTTCCGGCCGATTGTCAAGGCGCTTTATGGACGTGTAGGGGAAAAATTTCCGGGAGATTTTTGCGCTGCGCGTATGGTGCTTATGTGGTTAAGTACTGGGTGGTGGCGCTGACGTTACATAAGGCAGCGTGTTGGCTTTGTTTATAGGGGAGGAATTTTTTTGATAATTTTTTTAGTGAAAAGTATGCGAGCGTTTCGACAGAGAAATTCGGTAGGAATGCGAAGGTTTTTGCGTTGGGTGCGGCGCGTTTTAATTACTCGGTGTAACTGCGTTCTGGTCTGTTTTAGGAAGGTGAGAGTCAAGAGCCGTCGTTATTTGAAGTCGGAGTTTTGCGACGTTTTTTATGAGCATGAATGTTTTACATCTACAGTTCATTATAAATGTGTAATTATGTAAAAAAAAAAACGTGATTTAATTATAAAAAGTTGTGTTAATGCTCTATTTTTGAATAGTTTAATAAATATTATAATTTCATTGAAATTTAATCGCTGAAAATTTTGAAAAAAGAAGTAAGAATGTTTCCTTTTTTTTATTTACACATTAATAAGTAGTCGCTTAACAAAATAATTTTCACCTCGTACTTCCTCCAATATCAAAAGACTGTTAAAATAATCGTACTCTGATAAATCACAAATCATCCCCCCCTACAAATCCTCATCTCATCACACTTTGTTTCAATATTCGACGATTCTCAACACCTGCCACACTTTTCATCTTCAAAGAATTAAGTCGTCGCAGTCCCCTCGTTCGCGACTCTGCAAAATCCATCCGAATCTCCCGAGCTTATTAGAAAAAATATAGAGGCTCTGTATAGTTATAAAGTTATTATCCCAATAATCCAACTTTTTTCATATAACATTATATTTAACGAAGACACTATTGCTCGGCGATCCCTCACCTTCGCGCTCGCGCGAGAAATGCCTCGCGCCGACGGGGCAACTTTTTATAACGAGAAGACTTTTTCAAGCGGCTCGCTTGCGCTTTCTATAACGTTGCTTTATACACGGCGGCGGGAAAAATCTCGTTTGTCTTCTGCCGAGGAAACACGAGCAAAGATTACGGCGCAAGCTCGCGTTCGATCTCATTAAAATAACGCGAGGCGGCGGGCCACTTTCGTTCCTTCCTCTAACGAGCGCACTCGAATCGAATGGAAACTAAAGTATGAGCAAGCGCACGAATCCTATATATATATGTGGAATGAATATAACGTCGCGTGACTGGGGGCAAACAGGTTGGGCAATTATACGCGCGGAAATAAAAGACGCGCTTGAGTTTAGTTATGTACCCATCGGTGGCGTTTGTTTCAATCGGCTCATGGCAGAACGAATGGTTAATAAATAATTAGCGGACGGAGCGGGGCTAATTTACATATATATACGAGAGACGTGTATATACTCGCATTTTACGAATGCACATCGGCGCGCTTAATGTTGAATAACGATCATTAACCGACGACGCTCCCCTGCAGTATATACCCGTGGCTTTTATCAGAGTAATTTTATTTATTATAACACGCGCGCGTCGTAAAGTTCGGCGCGCTTTTAGCCTCGTTAGCATTATTGAAAATCGCCTGTTTAAAAGTCCGCGGCTACTCTTCCCACCCAGCGTTATTTAGCGCGCGCCGAGATAAATTAATTCGCTCGGAGAGCTGTAAATTTGCGCTAAACGACGACAGCGCTTATTTTCCCTGTATAATAATATATAGACACGACGCACGCGCGCGATTACTTTACGATTCTTCGGCTACCGGTCATACAATAATAATAATAATAATGATGATGATTCGATATGCAACTGTATCATCTCAGTAATGTGTAGATATACCTGCCTGTACAAGTTTTATGTTCGTTACTCGGAAGCGAACTTTGCGATCCCTCTTTTCACGGCGCACCTTTATTGTGATTAACAATGAAACCTTAACGCACCGGCTGGCAAACTTTATTAATTAAACAGCCGAAGCCGGGGCGTGCGAACAATGCGTAAAAAACACTGGCGCGCGGCGCTACCGTACCTCAAAGCAAATATGTTCTTACGCGAAGAATAATCCCCGCGCGTAATACCCATCGATGCTTTCAGATAATAAAGCTTTTTCTCATCGTAATTACAAAGCGAGATTGAAATTACTCGAGTTGAAAGGAAAACAATGTAGAAATTTTGATATCGTTTTTTTTTCGATATAACGCGCTCATAAATTACTATAAAATTCTTCCAAATATTATACACCCATCCTACCGCCCCTTCGTTCCCACCCGTTATTTATATATAAAAATCAATTTGCCCTCACCACAGCTGCATATTCAATCCAAACTTATATAAACACATACATATTACACCTTCACCCAAGCGCGTGCGCGAGCATATCGTTCACATCGCGCGCGTCGCTTTAATTAACGAACTGTGGCGCCCGCGGCGTGTGACAGCGGTAAAAAACCAGCCACGCGAAGATAGCACGCAAACAGAGAGAGAGAGAGAGAGACTCGCACCCACGCGCCGTGTTATCTCGCGGCGAAATTTTATTTATCAGCTCTCGCCCATTATCGTCCATTAACAATCGCGAATGCATGCACGACTCTCGGACAGTATAGTAGCATCAGCTCTCGCCTCTCTCTGCGGCCCAATAATTCCGTATCAATAATTGACAGTGCGTAAGCGGGAAATATAGGCCGCCCGTGCCCGTGATGCTGGATTATAATAATGCGGCGGTGGCGCGGAAAATTCAATGAGTCAAATTGACCGAAATCGCCGCGACAGGGGTAGAATGAGGGGGAGAGATAATGAGGGCCGGAAACTCCGCAGGGAGTTGCATTGCTGGTGATGGCTGTATACATGAAGAGGTAGTGGCAGATGTTACGAAAATTTTTGTGCGACGGTTTGAGATCTCGATAAAAATTGGGCGTTGGGTTATGTTTGTGATGTGAATGACAGTGTTGGTTATTGCATCATGTGATGTAGAATTTTTATAATTATGCGATTATTATATTATTTGAGAATTTATTAATATCTTTTAACTGTCATAAAGTAAAGAAACTATTATGTACATATAGAAGTGGAAAACTTTGTGAGTTGAGGTAGGTTCTTAATTTTGAAGCGTAGTTTTCTCGAAATCAAATTAACTGCAGAAAAGGTAATATGTACATTATAACAGCGGTATATTTTAGTTTATTTAATACTATTGCGAATTTTCCGAAGGTTTTAAAAATGTACATTTTGATAATTTACGTATTTGTTTACTAAAGTATTAACAAAACAATTTTTTTCCTATATTTAAGGAATTATAGGAAATCCATCAAATTGTTGCCGTTATTTTATCCTTCTCCCTGTTCTATGACAAACATCGTTATTTAAGATTCACGGACAAAATAAAGCTAATTTAACTTGTTTGCGCCAGTAACATCAACTGGCTTAGCAAACATTTAAATTCATCTATTGAAAAAATGTCAAATTAACTTTATTTACAGTAAGAATAACTTAATATTCAAAATTAGACTGCTGATTCTACATTCCCTTAATAAAAGGTAGGATTCTACTTTTTTAAATTCTTTTTCTACCCGACATCGATGAGAGTAGAATTAACTCCTTATTTCCGAGTTAAATCGACTGTGTGAAAAGTAGAATTAGCTACTTATTTTTTTCCACGCAGTAACATTTTTTCCATTAAAACATCAAATCCACTATATATACCTACCCTGAAACCTCGAGCTCGACAATCGCCCGAAGATTTCCTCTCAAATCCATCCGAGCAGTATTATACCAATAGAGCACCGCAGTCCTAGTTCCCTCCGCTCGCGCGAGCTTACTGCGACGATAGAGAGCAGAATTATCGCAGGCAGAGCGCGTAAATGCAAATGTCACGCATTGACGAGCCATAAGCGCGGTTTATGGTCTGCGCGGAGGAGAAATTGCAACATTCATCGCGGGCGTGCGCATTCTATCTCTTCGTGTGTACGTGTGTGTGTATTTTATTCGCCGAAGCGTTGATTCTCTTGCGGATTACACGCGAGAGGACGAGCACGGCTACGTTCCTATGACGCTGTAACGAGATTATCGTGTTTATCTTGATTCGTTTTTGCCAAGATATTGATTGTCACGTCGTTAGCGCCGAGGTTTGTATGGTGGATTGAAACCGGTGATTTGAACCAATTTTGTTATAGCTGCAAAGGTGATTTTGATATTGAATGAGTGCGAAACTGGTAAAAGGGTGCAAACTAGAATTGAATCGTCGTTTTGATTATAGGGCTACACAAGAGCAAGATAATACAATATTTCTCTGTAATTATTGTATCGTTCTTGTTAAATTCTTGAAAATTTCTCTCTTGTCTTCGTCTTGTCAATAAATATGAAAAGTATTATTGTCTTGCCTTGAAATCCTTGATCATATTGGAGTTACGCAGAAGTGCGATAGTAAGCGAGTTGACTATTTGGATTTCAGACCTTTTTAAATGATTTACTGTTAAAAATATTCTTAAATTTAAGAAAATTTTGAGTTACAAATACATTAGGTTTAATATAACAACAATAACATTTCGGCACAAGTAGGTATCAATAAATCCCAAATTTGAAATTTGATTTTTCCCGCCATATATGTGCCGCCGACCAGAGTTTAGATCGCACACCGCCGCTAGGCGGCGCACCTCCTCCCGGTTGCCTCACGTACCTAAGTAAACCGGCCTGAGAGGATATAGGAGTTATCAAGTACCAACGTTTATTGAGTTAATAAAAACGCCTTTGCATAAGAATTAAATAATTGTTTTTATTTAATTAGTTATGAATGATGAATGATTATTTCGATAAATTATTATGATTAGAAAATCTCAAGTTATTTTCAAGACAAGACAAGATTCTTTACATTCTTGACACCACAATCTTGATATGTTATCGAAAATTGTATATAAATATTGTATTGATTATTGTCTCGAATATTGAGGCAATACAATACAATATCAAGATTAATCTTGCTGTATCCTGAAGCCCTAGTTTTGAACTTACAAATTGTAAATAGAGCCATTTTATTATATGTATTTTATTATATGTACATTTTTTTCCATATTTAACTAATGTTATGTATGCATACACGAAATGCACAAGGGGAAAGTTATCACGGAAATAAAATTAACTGCGCATGGAAACAAACGTTACGTATACATTTTATCCCACTTATGTTAGTCACGCAAGTCAGAATGAAAAACGCGCCATTTTTACAAATTTAACTTTTTCGTAATAAAAATTATGGGAAATGGGAATTAAGTAACGTTACGAAACTTTTATCCATTTTATTCCGCGGAAGAAGATAATAACTATTATCTAGAAACCACGAGAAAAATACTTCAAAATATTCTATTATTCGCAACAACGAAAAACAAAACGACGTTGCGAACTCATAATCTCGCCAAAATCTGCCCCCCCCCCCCCAAAAAAAACGAACTTCCTTTGCCAGGAATCGACAAGCGAGCATAGAATTAATGTCCCCTACAGCAGCGCTCGCGCGCGTCATGGAAATCACGACCAGTTGATTCGCGGTGTGGCAAAGCCCCCGTATATATAGCGGCCGAATAACTCAGCCGCGGCGAGCGTAAGAACCTCTGGATCGCTATTTTTTCTCCCCGCGGCATTTCCATCTGCGGTCGGGCGGAACTTAAAGCCCTCTCTCTCTCACCCCAGGTCGATCCGCGAACGGCGCGAACTTCCGGCCTAGGGGGAAAACCTAGGCTCGCGTGGCGAAACTTTTGCTAACGATTGCTCGCGCATGCATAATAAAGCGATTCTCTTAATATCGCCGTCCTCCCGTAGCGCTGTACACTCTATATACACGCGCACGGGGCTAAAAGTTTCGCCGATGTCGCGCGATTTTTTCCCTCTCTCTATCCCGGATTTCCATCGCTTTTGACTTTTATACCTAGCTGTCGCTGCGCTGCTTCTCTTTTTTCGCGAAAAGTTCGTCTGATTTACTTTGGCCGGGGAAAATTTTTATGGAGATTCAGAGGAGTCGAAGGGAGTTGGGGGGGATATCGAGTGCTGGCGGACGACGGCTGATTAGTTGATCTTGTCGGGCGCGCTAGTGCGAGTGCAAGTTTCGGGAAGAGAAGAGAGTATTAAAGCCGCGGGGATGAATTCGAGAGAACCCGCGAGCGACAAAACATTCGGCAAACTTTTTGACGTGCGGTGCGGAAGTATTCGCGGAAAGTTTATACAGGTGATGGGTTCGTTTCATTTGGATTTCTGGTGGACGCGCATTAGGGCTCATAGGAAACTTCGCGTTCATGTTTTTGCCTCTAAGAAATATGGTATTGTGGTGAAATGAGGTTTCTCGAGGAACAAAGTGCATGATATTTAAGTTGGAAAGGGTATAGTGTTCTTTGAGAGAAGGATATGCTTTGAATTTAATTGTTTAATGCGCTTCAAAATTTTGCCTTTTCAAGAAGTTTGAATACTCTTCGCGCCACGAAATTCGTTATTATAATCAGTGAGTTAACCAAAGTTACTTAGGAACTAAGAAAATTTTAAGTTAGGAGTCGGATGTCGCAAATTCAAGTAGCGTAGCTTTAAATCGTTTAGCGCTTTAATCTTTCTTACTAATGTTATTTCCGGCGATAATCATTGGATTAAGAAAATATCAAGTTATCATCGTCATCATGTCCACCTTCTTCGGGCACAAGTAAAATTATTAAACGTCTTTAATAATTCCATAATTATGTATGTAAACACGTACTTTCCTACCTTAATTTCTCAGAAATCCTCCATTCACCAGAATCCTTTTCTACCGCCTCTTCCTCGATCGAACAAAAGTCCCCAAACTCAAGCAAAAAAAAACCCCTTCCGCCCTTTAAAAAAACTCACGTTCGCCGGCTACCTCCTATACCTTCCTCCCCATCCATTTCGAATTCAACGAAGCGCCAATTCCGTATTCCGCGCTCGTAGCGCGACTTTTTGGCCGGCGCGGCGTCTGCGCGCATCGATAAAAGAGGGAACTGCGCGCAGAAAAAAAGACCTCACGCGCAACTATATATACATATACACGCGGGAGCATATAATCGGCAACGAGCTTGCAGACTATTAGGAAAGCAGCTAGCGAGCGAACGCGCGGCGCGCGATTAATTATGCATGCGATGCATTGTTTACGGCCCGGCGGAAGTTCGGCTCGTCGACGAGATCCCCCGTATACGCGCCTCTTTGCCGTAGCGCGGAAGTAGTTCCTTTGGCCCCAACTGGCCGACGCAGCGGCGTCAATATTTAAGTTGGCCAGCTTGATTGGAAAGTTATTGGGTTATGAGGCAGTAGCGTATACGTGCGAGATCATTGCGGACTTGCGGCAATGCGCCGAGCAAACGAAAAGTTACGCGAGCAAGTGGGTATATCGAAGCGCCGCATGTTTGAGTCGCTGCGGATGGACGGTATAATAAGGGGGGAGCTCGAATATTGTAATAGTGGGTGTGATAATTTATGCTTGTTGTAAATATTAACTCGGTACATAATAGTTTGAACGAGGGGATATTGGATGCTGTAGAGGGGATGATTTTTTCTTTAAACTGTGCGGTTAAATATTTAATGTATAGGTAACTATTATCTAGATTGTAATATTATCTAAATTTATTAATCAATATTATTAATTTGAGAGAATTTTTAGTGTCATTTATCATCGTTTATTTTGACAATTTATTTCAATTTTATTGCAAAATTACAACGTGTTCGTCCAAAAAACAGTCACTAAAATCAAAACGAAATTGTCGCCTAAAAAAATGACGCGCGAATATTATTCAATAATTGAACGGACCGGAGCTTTGTAAGCATGAATGAACGCGCAAATTGATGACACGATTCGAATCACCAAAGAGCAGTTGTCGACTAATCATTCGGCGTATATGTATACCAATGATATCTCGCCAACAATAGAGCAGTTGACTTTTATTAAAAAAAATAAATTTTTCACTTTATTGGTGCAGAGAGCGAAGGCAGATCGACGCAACGGGCGTATACCCATTCCGGAAAAAAGCATTTCGCCGAGCGTAAAAACAAAACCATCACAGCCCACACACACACTTATACATACATACATACATACACGCAGGCACGTGCGGCAGTCGTATAACGCGTGTACCATCGTCGAAAGCGCTTAAAAGCCTGCGCTTAAAAAACACGCGCGCTCGATCATTAACTTTCGACTCAATTAAGTGAAATATTTACACTGTCGATCGTCGCCGCGTATCGCCGTCGAATCTCCCCCTCTCGATACGCTACCTGCACACTTTACGTATAGCGAGGGCGCTGCGAAAAAAAACGTGTGGCGGTTATCAAATTTTATACTGTACAGGGACAGCGCTACTCTCAGCGTGCTGTGAAAGCTCGCGGCGGTAAATCCGAGGACGCGTGTAAATCGCGTGCGGCGGAAACGTTGGCCGGTAAAAAAAAGCTCGCCGAGCGCGTATAATTCTGGGGAAACTTCGGTCGAAAATTTCCGCTTCGATTTGGACTTTTTACGAAAATCCATTTCATAACACGCGCATGCATACTATAGCGATCCGAATTTTTCGTCGTCCGTGCGTGTGTAGTTGTATTGAGTGCTCTGCTGTGCACGCATTTGCATTCGAAGGTATAGAGAGAAAGGGAGTATATTGGTCGCCGGGTGCATCGTTTCGGAATACGGGATTATGAAAAGCGACGTGCAACTGCCGGAGCGTGTCGTGCGCGCGGCGAGCTTTGAAAGATACATCCAAGCTGCGTGCATATGTGTACGTGTGGCTGTGAATTGGAGATCGCGAGCGATAGCGCGGATTGTCGATTAAATGGCTGGGATCTTTTATGTGGGCCGTAAAACGAAGTTTAAATGCAGTTTTGGATGGTTCGTTTGAGGAAACTGATACATGCATGTTTCATGAAAGAATTTGTCTTGGATTTTCATTTAATGTTTTTATACAGATGGGGTGAATGGTGTAACTTAGATATATAGAGATGTAATGTATTTTAAGGTTGCAACGTTTTTTTGGCAGAACCTCTTTGAGTTTGCACTGATTTCCAATTTTAATTTATATTTTTTATAACTTTAGAATCAAAATAAATATATTTAAAGGCCATTTATTCCTACACCGAGAAAAAAAATTGATTTGACTCAATCAAACCCGTATTTGAATACGGACAATCAAATAAATTTTGTAACACAGTTTTTTTTTACTCATTAAATAGACTATATTTATTACCTTAAGAGGTAGATATGACTACCTTTACAAAGGCTGGTACAAATATATGACATATATAAATTCGTCATAATTTTTGCAACGATTCACCATGGCACTTATAAAATTATGTTATAAATCTTCGGTAAAAACTGGCTCTTCTCAGCCCCAATGCATTTTACTCAAGTGCTTCTTCCCACACTAAATCGAGATCACTTTAAAACCTCTCCCTAGCCAAATACAATCAGAATTTTCGAAATTGCAGAATAATACAGGAGCTCGTTGCCAGAATCCACCTCCACCTCCCACACTGCTATATATACCTACACTCTCGACTCAGATTTACGGCTGAAATTGAACTTTTTAAAAAGCGCTACCAGGCACACGACAGAAAGAAAGAAAGAGAGACCGAACTCGCTCAAGAGTCTCAATTTCCGCTTTTCTCCCCCTCCCACCCAGATCGCGCCAATTATAATATGAATTTACGAGGGAGCGTACGCAAGCAGCGACTCCAACTCGCGCGCGCTATCGACGAAAAGTTTCGGGATTCGCGCGCTGCAGAGCCGGCAATAATTTACTACGCGCTCTGCGGAAGGTGTTTTCGCGCTGAGGCTTAATTATCTCTTGGCGTCTGAAGTTTTATGAGGGGATGCTACGCGCGGCGGCGGCGACTGACAGTTGGAAAAGATCTTCGGCGAAGTTCGTCGACGACGACAATAATTCCGCGCCGTCGACGGGGGCTTTTTGTCCTCGAACGTCGCGCGGGTCAAAGGCTGCGAGCGAGCGAACCTCGTGATTGGTTTTCACGTCTGTGATGGCGGATTACTGATCGCCGGGGAGCTTATGTTGCGCGCCGAAATATATAGCAGTTAAGTTTGGCGAATTGATGGGTAATATTGGTGACTTTGTCCGGGGGAGGGGAACTTTAGAAAGTGGAATTGTGATGTATTAAATAAATACTTGTTTGTTTATTGTTAGTTGCTGTGTTGGGATGAATTGATTCGTGAATTATAGTACGAGAAAGTTTGTAAGGGAATCAGCGTAAACATTGACGAGACAAAGTTATTAAACGTCGGGGTATACGTTGCTTTGCCGTAAAATTTTGCTGGGAAAAAGGTAATGAAGAATTTAGCTTCTTTTTTCATCAAATTCAGGCTGACATATTTTCATTACGTTCGTGATATTATAAAAGAAAAGTTAATATATAAAAATGCTGTGCATCCCCCCGAAACTCTAAAAAGAATGTAAAATTTAAAGAATTGCGACGTAAAAGAAGAAAATAAAAGAATAATTCAAATAAGTTTTATTACTTATTCATATTATCATTATGAGCAGGAGGCTAGCTAGGTGCGCCTGGAATTCAGCGTAATAAAATGAAAAGGTTTCAGCTTTTTAGCGCGACATTTCCTGCTCTCAGATTAAATTAGATAAAAATTTTAAATTATTAAATCACTACAGCACTGTTTAAAACAAAAATTACGAAGTTCATACTAAAGTTTTCACCAACTTTTCATTTTTCTTTTTTTAACTCTGAAATTATACTTTTTACACTGTGTTATATGTAAACGAAAGGCTTATAAAACATCTAAAATTAACATTTTATTACATGGCACTTTATAAAATGAACATACTGTTCTAAATGGACAAAAAATTAACCACTACGTGGATATGCTGAACTTTTACTATTTCAAATCCAAAACAAACGGAACATGTTTATACAAACCTCTACATTACATTTACCAAATCGCCCCAACAAATCAAATTCTTTCAACCCACCTAATCTCATCACACTCCACCACAACGCACTCTAAACTTATAAATCTCCATCCGCAATCACCGTAATCCGGCCGCCACAAGACGCCGTCGCGTCGCCGCATCTCGCAACGCATCACCGGCCTACTTCAGCCGCCCACCCGTTTTTTACTCTCTCTCTCTCTCTATCTCTCTTTTCCTCTCTGTCGCACCTGTGGCAGCCGTCGCCACCCGCGGCGCGTCGATGATTTATCGGCGCCGATCGACGCCCGACGGATTTATTCGCCCGCCAGGCTCGCGACTTAAGTAGCTTACGTCCGCGCGCACGGAGATCGTTATGATTAACGACGCGTCGGATGCGTGTAGCAGCGGCACAGGTTGACCGGATCGCATATGAGCGGCGACGTTGACGCCGGTAGGGGCCGCGTAAGTTAAAAGGTGATACGTAAGCGCCGGCTGTTTGGGGAAGAGGTTCGTGGGTGTTTGAGATTGAAGGATGGGAGGGAGGAGAGAGTTTTGAGTTATGGGGACAGTGACATCGGTTGTTTTGGCGTATGAATTGGATGGAGCGTGTAATTAATTGTTTTTTTAGTAGATGTGTCAATCGTGATGAGAAATGTGTCGGTTCATCGAGATGAATTATATATGTATTGTCTAGTACATTTTTTTTTCAGAATGGTGTTGCGTATTGTCAGTTTCTTGTATGAGTATATTGAAATATGTTATTTTTGAGGGCAATTCCATGAGGTAAGTATTATTAATAATATTGTTTAAATTAAATGCAAAATGATTAATTATATTTTACACTGATTGGTATTAGGTGCGCGCTAAATATTTATTTGCCGCATTTATGAGGATTAAATGCTACTAAATCAACGCGATTTATTTATGGTATCAATGTTGTGAGTACAATATATTAGGGATGGAAACTTATGTTTACCTTGTTAATAAATTAAATATTATGCCATCAAATTAATTCTTAGTCTTCTTGATGATTTTTTCGATTAAATCCTGCTTTATTGAAATTTAAGGTTTATTTTTTATCAAATTAAATGTGTAATAAATTCCAATTCGTAAATATGGAAGTAAACAAGATTCATCTCTTGACAAAAAGTTTTTTAAATTGAAAAAGATGCTCCAAAATTATGGAATGCTTTCAATTGCTGAAAATATATTTATTTGTCATATTAAACAAAAATTAAAGCTACGCTGCTTTGCATGACTTTCTTGGATTAAGCTAGTTTTCAGCCGAATGGCATTACCATCTGACACACTCTATATCTAGAGGCTTATTATACGGATTATATGGGTTGGAAAAGTGTAAAGGTGGACGCGCTGTGGCTTAACTGTGATTTAGTTTTCAGTACTTTTCAAGAAATCGTTCGTTCTGTGTATCGAGTTACTAATGGTATGTTTAAATATGGTTTGAAATTTGAATCGTTGACGATTATGAATTGATGTTATTGAAGATGAAAATGTTACTTCAGATTTAAACAATAATAAAATAAATAATTTATATAATAGAAATTTAAGAATTATTTTAATTATCAATAATCTAAAAATCTATGAAAGATTAAATAATATCTTATTTCTTAAATTCATATAATACAATGAATTTAACAATTATCAACGGAACAAAATCATAAATATATCTTATTAACGCCATTTAATTTATGATTTATTTTTTAACTATTATAACCATAAAAAGTTTCAACGCTCTACTAATCTTTCAAATAAAACGACTACTTTTCAAACGATGTCGTCGCGTATCCGAAGGAAAACCTATTGTTTCCTAATGATGAGTATTGTCGATATATTAGTTTCTGCACATGTTCGACTATTGGTAACATTGGCGTAATTAGAGCCTTTGAAGGTACCTCAAACGCTCTAACAGTAATTATTGAGCGTAATGAGCAAGCAATTTCACCTTAGACTATTGATTTAAAGATTCATTAAATTTTTCATTAATGACTGTATTTAATATAATTTTAATGCTTTATTCATAAATATAGTTTTTTTAATAATTATGTTGAACTTTCATTGAACTGATTTAATGATGATTTTCACTCATCATCATTTAAATAATTATTAAAACAGAAAAAAATATTCGTTGTCTTCCTTTTTCAGATCGCGAGATAACGAATTAATAATATTACACTGATGATTAAATGAATAAGAAATATATATTAAAAATTACGAAAAAATTCGACAATGAAACAATACACGACGTTCCTTTCGTACTTCAACTAACCGTCACCACCCGCAATCGCGATGTCGCACAAATTAGGCCACTCAACAACACGAATTCTTCACAACCAAAAAACCCCCCGAACCCATCATCTCGCACCTCCAACAACAACGAAAAAAAAATCCCTAGTTATACGAGCATTAAAAGCCAACCGAAAGCCACGTTCTCTCCACGACCTCGACTGCATCCATCCATCCGCTCGCACCCTCATCACCACCACGCGTGTCATCGACATTATGAAAATGTGCATCGCGCACGCGGGGGCTGAATAAAAAGGCTCAAAGCCCTCGCGGCTTATTATAGCCTCCCCGCTCACACTCTTTTGCGCCTACGCCCCGCGGCTGATTTCATTCGCTTCGTCTGCGAACCGGGACAGCGCGCTCGCTAGCACGCGCGCGAAAAAGGCCTTTTTTTTAGAGCGTGTACACACGCCGCGCGTTAATTGTGGCGCCCGTAGGTAGGTGCCCATTGAAAAGCCGAAGGTGTCAAGGACGCGCCTAGAGAGAGAGAGAGATAAGTGGATATGTAGGTCTTTGTACCGCGCGATGCTGGGTATATCGGGTGCGGTATATGAGACGATTACGATGCAGAGGGTAGCTGAGGTGATGGTTGTTTATAAGGGGAGGAATGGTTGTGTGGCTGCATTTTGTTGCGAGGTTAGTGATGAATTTTATTAGCGTTTTTAATTAGAATCGGAGGCGTCGAATGCTGAATGCATTTCGGTGGATGAAGAGTGAGCTTGAAATTTATTATTGGTGTAGCGAGGTTTTAGTTGTGAGATATTTTTGTGTAGAAAATATGAATATCGGATTTCTTCGTTATTATGGAAAAATATGTACCAAAATTTTAGGTGAATAAATTGGATTTGTCACAAAGGAATAAATTAATTAAAAACTTGAGAACTTTTACAATAGAATGCGACGAAGATCCAATCGTTGTATATTTAAAAAATATATATATTTTCACGAAAAATGTCTATGTACGCCTTTATCGGATAGTTTCTATTTATTCGTTAAAATTTTCGCAATATTTCAATAGAAATTGCTACCAAAACTGTATTTTTTAGAAATACTCTTTTCCGTTCTGATGAAATGTACTATTTGAATTAAAAATATATCCCGGGTATCTGCGTCTGAAAGGCACACACGTCGAGCATCAAAGAAAATAGTTTCGTCTAAACTAGCGTAACGTTTTTATAAATTCTCCTCTTTAAAAAAAGCACGAAGAGGAGCGTGTGTGTAAACGTCAAAAGTAATTGTACGATAATGGCAGCGCGAAGTGAAAATACTGACTCCGAGAGGAAAAAGTTCTATATACTCACTTGGAAACTTAAAAGCTGAAAAACACCCGTAGTAAAGTGGAAAGCCCTTTCAAATTCATAACATAAACCAAATTTGCGACTTTTTACAGAGCGACTTTTTGCCCTGTGCTTATACGTGGGAGAAAAAAGACTGTGTGCTTTTAGACATGAGTTACGCTATTTTTATAACAGGTAAATGCTGGATATATCTTTACCATTATCAATTCATAATATTCTTCTTTTACTTTACAAAATTCTCTTCGCCCTGCGAAATTTAAAAATATTTTTCAATACCATATTTGTACAAGACACGTCGAACTTATTTTCCAATTCCGCTGCGAACTTGTTACGAACAGTGCAAAATCAAAAAAACATTTCGCCGTCTCTTTCTCTTTCTCGCGAAATACTTTGTGCTTCGAGGCGACCGGAATCCCCCCTCAAAAAGACATTAAAAACACACGAAGAGAGTGAGAGAGTAGACGAATCGAAAGAGGGGACCGGCTCACTCGAAGGTCGCACTTCTCTCCCTCGTTTTCTCAATTTCAGGAATAACTCAATTTTCGCGCACGCGTGCGTATTTGTCCCCCCCTCTCTCTCGTTCGCGCGTTCAATATACGTATGATAATTCCTCCTCTGCTAAGCGATTTTTGATATAGGTGGCGGGAAAAACGAGGCGCGAAATTTCGAGAAAAAATGCGGGACGCCGCGGCCAGGCGTCTCTCCCGTATATACTTATATACGTATATGTGTGTGTATGTATGTATGTATGAGATGGGTATATCCCTTAGGACCGTAAGGTATTTTTTAATAAAGTTCATATTGGCAGTCCGTAAATACTGACACAATAAGGTCGCGGATTATTGGAAAAATCGGGCATTATGAGGGACACAAAACTTATCCCTCCCTTCTTCTTTCATAGACTTTTTTTTGCAAATAAACCTTCTTTTTGTTGCCTTTCGCGAGACTTGTTAAAATTACACGGATTCTTTGCATAGTGTAGTTTAATACTCTGCAGATTGGTCGTAGTAAAAAGAAGGTTATTGTTAATAAAAGTCCCTCTTTAGCTCGGTGAGTATTTTATTATATAAAACAAAAATTTTTTAATAAAAGTCTTAAGCGTATATTTTTACAAATTTATCACAGTCTCTTATTGCTCTCATTACAACATTAACGTTATAATTGAAACAATGGAAAAACAATTAAGCACTTCAATATAATAATAGTATGATAAATAAAGCAACGATCGCGTAACGATTATTACGGTTGGAATCTATATCGAATAAACGATATAAATAATTTTTCAACTTAGTTTATTATAATTACTCGACGAATTCGGTATTATATAGCAATGATCCGCGGGGCGCAACTGTCGCCCTATTATTAACCGCCGAAGCATCAGCAGCAGCTGCGCGCGTATATAGCTACATCGATCATTCGCTTTTCAATTATTGCACTTAATTGTCTCAAAATTACCTCAGTTGCCGATTCTAATAATAGCCGCATATAATTTAATGCCGCACGCGCGCTAACTGCCACGCTAATCAAAGTCAATCTGGGATCGCAAAAATCATTGATTTTCCCTTTCCAATTTTAATCATCGCCCATTAGCGGCCAAAGTGCCATACCTATTTATAAGGATGCCCAAATAAAGCGTCAAAAGTTACAAATAATATCTCCAGCGTATATATATCCGTATAGGGCCATTACCCGAGAGAAGCACTCGCACGCATATACACACTCACAGGCATTTGAATTGGAAATTGGAACATCCATCATTTTCGAATGATCAGCGATACGGAAAAATTGTCGCACGTTGACTGAATACTAAACGTAGTCGTCGCGCGCTCGCTGAGGGGCGAAAAATTGAAATTGAATCTTGGTGTGTATAAGAATAGCTCTCTCTCTCTCCTCGCTTTTAATTAAAAAGGCGCGAGCTCGGGCTATATACGTTATTAAATATTCGAGCAAACTTCCGCACTTTCATCGACGCTCTCTACCACCCCTCGTTCTTTTTCTCACCTCGATGCCATTATACCTCTCCCGCTGAAAACTCTATATGTATATACTCGAGTAAGACCAAACGCTTTCCTCCGCTGTTCCAATTAACACTTCGGCAATCTCCTCTCATCTAAATTAGAAAATCGAGCGGCAATCTCAATGAGATCTTCCTCTTTTCCACGCGCGCCGGTGTCGTAGTTCGAAATTAACGATTCGCGAAAGAATAACAGCCGCGTGTTTTTTCAGCGCTGCGTCGCGCGAGAAAGAGTGCATATAACTCGTCGTTGGCCCACTTGGGTCGTCTCGGGAATATCCCCATCCCCCGTGCAATCGAATTCGCGCGAGATGGTTCGCCTGGTATAATAAGACTAGGTACACACACGGGAAGTTTCGGGGGGGATGGGTTATAAGCTACGAGAACCGGTGCGGTATATAGAGTCGCAGCGGGGGCTGCTTATTCATGCGGCTCTTCGCATAATCGACGTAGGTACTCTTAGGTCAAAGAGAGATAGGCGCAACGGGGGAGGAGGTATGGAGGTAGTTGGATGGGCTGATCTTGTTATTCGTGAGCGACGAGGGGTTAGGGTTAATTAGGTTCTCGAGAGGACTCGATATGGCGTGACCCTGGGGGAGAGAGACAAATTTTCAGATGAGTTCGGAACATTGAGTGATTATTGTTTTTATTGTTGTTCCGTATGTAGATGGCTTTTTTATCGTGGAATTCGTATTGCAGGTTGCATGAAGAATTTTTGGATGGGATATAGAAGTATGTTTTAGCTATATGAGCTTTCAAGTAGAAGAGACTTTTATTCTAAGTGTAGAATCGATAAAACGTATGTAGTACCTTCTAGTTTTGTCATGAAAGTATTGAAAATTTTATCGTGACTGAAGCAGACGTTAGCATCATCCGCAAATAAGCAAATCCATATTTTCCCATGTATTCAGTTTCCTCTTTTCGCACGGTAGCGCTATTCATGTATATATATTTAAATTTTTATTACTCGTTTTCGTTTGCATACTGCCTGTGTCTCTCTCTATTTTTTTTTTCTAATACTAAATATGGATGTTTTTACTATCAGTTTGTAGACTACCTTTCATATACAGACAAACCGCGTGCGAATATACAGTATGCTAGCTTTATTTATAGAGGCAAAATGCAATATTTTAATGGTTATTATTTCCTTTCGAAAATTATTATGACTTTTCCATAATAGTTGGCAGTAACATCAGTTTACATTAAAGATGCTAAAGCATCATTTTAAAGAAATTTTGAAGCTATAAGAATAATAATTATTATTATTAAAAAAACCGCTGCCAATTCATTGGCCTGTAGCTTCCTCAAACTTAATTTATGGATTCCTTTAATTAATTTTTAGTAACAAAATTTATAACATATAACATATAATATACTAGCTACATTCAACGCACTTCGCGCATATTATTTATCTATTGTTTTTTGCTTCCTCCTAGAGGAAGCTTTGAGATAGTAATTTTTTGAGTTGTTGTAAAAACATGTTATAATTGTTTTCCGAGGTGTTAGGAATCAAAATACATGATTTTTGAAAAATGTCTGTATG
>UXGD01003771.1:0-19228 GCA_900474315.1 Torymus auratus
GTGTGCCTTCAAAAAAAATTTTTAACATTTGTAACTCCCGATAAGTGCTACTTTTTTTGAGATTTCCTCATATACGATGGGGGTCGACGTTATAATCCCGGGTATATCGACAGTTATTGGGATATCCGATCTACTTATAGTTAATTTCAGTTTGATGCGAAAGGATATGAGAATGCAGTCGTGAAACCGCAATTTCGATGACACACGCTAAGAACGTATGAGGAAACTTGGAAAATACGAATAAATAAAATAGAAGTTTCCTGTGTCCCACCACCACCGCGGTGGTATATCCTTATATATACGTATTTCTAAATATAAAATTTGATATTTTAATGATAACCGTAGCCCCAAGCGTTGCCGATATTTGTCATTTCATATAAGTTATTTCAATACAACGATCCCCATTAATTATTTCAATTCGCGGTGTATATTTAAATATTTATCACTCTACACGTTATATGTACGCGAAAAGCCGCGAGCAACTTCATCGCCGATATCATTGCAAATTTATTAATGCAAATCCTCGTGAAAAATCGATGAAAAAAGGAGCTGCGTTATGAATAATTATACCATAAATAATTGATTGTTTTATTAGTTATTAAGCCTATATAATTCTCACGCGCTAATGAATAATTCACGCGCCAGCGCTCCACCGTTACAAAATGTACAGCTCCGATTCCGCGCTAATCTAATACGTCGACCTTATACACACCGATCGGATTCTTCGCTCGTGCTCCAAACTTTTCCATAAAAAGAAACCGCCTGCTTCTCGTATCACGAGCCGAACTTCGCGCTCGCACGCCAGATAAGCCTAATATTTGTAAAAGAAAAGCGCGTCTTTTATCATCTCAGCCATCTTCCCCTCCCCGAATACCCTGCAGGCACACATGTACACCGAAAAAAGAACTTCAAACCAAACACACACAGACGTACAACGTTGCAGCAGCTATTCCCCCCTGCGTGCGTACATATACGCTATATGCACATCATACACCAGGCGTACGAGCGCGCGCGCGGGGACGCGGCGTCTTCCCGTCTCTACTCGCTTCCTACCCACACGCACAGATTCACAGATATACATACAGGCAAAGAGAGGATCCGCGCGAGTGTCGATGACGTGCGCCGTTCGCGCGCACTTCCTCGTTCCACCGGCGTCGAGGAGGACACGTACGCGAGGTGTTGCTGCTGTATATACTGTGCTTCCTCTCTCTCTCGCTCTCTCACTCCGCGCGATTGAGCCAACGAATGGAAAGGAGAGAGAGTTCTATACCGTTATAGGCCGAAATTTCGCTGCCTGCGCACGAGGAGGGACATGCCGGCGGGCGAGTAGAATTCGGAGCCGTCAAGAGTGAGAGAGAGTTTTTTTTCGACGATGTGCGTGGGGAGAGAGCGGTAGCAGTGGATACCGGTGACGATGGTGGTTTATTTGCCGAGGAATTGCTTGTAGTGCTGAGTTTCGTGGATTTGGATTTGAGAAAGGAGAATCTTCCTTTTTTCGCTCTTGCGTGAAGGGAGGTTCGTTGAAAATGTTACTTAGAATTGTTTGGATATCAGTATGATAAAGGATTTACTTCGCTATTTTCTCGATAAATTTTATACTAATAAATTTTTTTTAAATCAAGTAAAATACAGCTAGCTTGTTATACTATAATATTCTAAAACCACTCACTCATTCAAACACCAGTGATTGAAATTAATCTTCTGACAAATTGTGACCGCTTAATTTATAATATTACCATCAAAAAAACAATTAGACATTAATTAATTGACATCAGACACGATATTTAATATTCGATTAATTTTATATTCTTCGACAAACCTCCATCAGTTATTTAATGTCTTATCAAGTACTAAAAATTATCTCCAGTAAAATAATCCCGCTATATTAGACGATTTAGTTTTTCCACTGCTAATTCGCCATTTTCTTTTTTACGAGCAAAAACATAAATATCCGATTGCTCGTTTTTGCGCCCTCGAGCGCGCGCGATAATGTGTTCGTTAATGCGCAGAATTACCGAGATGAAATTCGATTAGCTTTTCTCTCTCTCTCTCTCTCTCTCTCTCTCTCTCTCTCTCTCTCTCCCATCCGAATAACTTATTCTCCAACCACACAACGAAAAGAAAAACATCGAGATAACGCGTACACATTTTCTCTACTACTCCTACTTACAAAATTCACCGATAAATCGTTAATTACCGCGCCAGAACACGCGATAATTCACGAGATCGTACATCTCTCTTTTCTCTCGCTCGGGTTACGAAATATCACATCTCTCTCAGCGCCGCCACCCGTGCATACGAAGGGAGTAGTACGCACAAATCTGCTGCTCTCCTACAGCTGCTGAACGCACCCTAATCCTCTCCTTTTTCGAAAAACACCCCTTTCACGTTAGCGCGCGTAAAATCGCTCGGCCCTAATTATCCCTCGTCGCGCGCACCCTCTCCCACTCTTCGCTCTCCCCGTCGTTAGCCGCGCGGTGAAAGAAAAAAAGCAGCAGCAGCAGCTATACCCCGACGACGACGATACTCCCCATCCAACGACGTCGACGTCGTCAAAGCAAGCAATCCATGCAAAATCGCATCGACCTTGTTAAAGCGAGTTTCCGCAAAGTGTCCCCTCGAAACTTCCTTCAGCGTAAGAGCGAGATAGTGAGAGAGAGAAAAAGAGAGCGTTTCCTTAACGACGGTGGCGGCAGAAAAAAGGAGACGATGACGACGAGGACGATACTGCCTCGTACGCGCGTCCAGGGCGATTAGGTATCCGACGAAGGCGTAACGAGTTTCCGGGAAGTTGCTTCTCTCTTGCTCTCTCTCCTCTCTCTCTTTCCCTCTCTCTCGCTCTCTCTGCGAGCTATCTCTCTCGATGCTACTGTGTGTAGAACTCTCCACTCTCTCTCTCTCGCACTCGCTTTTAGAGTGCGATCGGATCGACCGCTCCGCGCTCTTCTTTTTTTTCGCTGCGTTGCCGCGCGGATGGATAGAATTTATGCTGCCGCTGCGGCGATTATGTATCTCTCCCTCTGTTACACTGGCGAAAAGCTTTCTGTGTGGTGCGGGGCAGGGAGAAGGTTTATTGCGATGATTAGAAGGTAATTGGTTGGATTTGTAATGTTGGATAAGCCTGAGGATCGAGAAAATGGGTAATCAATTGCGGCGTCTGATGAGGGTTATATATCACCGCCTTCGTCGATCCGAGAAGAATGAAAATAATAACGCGGTGTTACGTAAACTGTCGAATTAACGGTTGATTAGATTTATAAATGAAAATTCGTCCGCCAATGCCAACGATAAATCGTTCGTCAAAGAGTATATCTTTGACTTGAGAGAAGAAAAAAAAACAGAGAAAGAAAGAACTATATAATGAACTCTTTGGCGTTTAATTTTTTCTCCGCCTGATGAATAACCCACGATAGATCATCATCATCATCCTCTCTCGAAACTCCAGCGCGCGCGGTTATTATATATGACACTGAAAATCAATCCATCATTACGCAACAATAAAACCCTCTTTCTCTCTACAAAAACTCTCATCTCGTAACCTCTCGCGCTCTCGTCTCCTTCTCTCAGTCAGAAACTTTCCTCAGCCCGCACTAAACTCCATCCTCTCGTGAAGAAGAAGAACCAAAGAGCGCACTACTATACCACTCACCCGCACATCCCCCACATACACGTCCGAAAGCCGCAACGACCGAATTTTATTCCCCCTTCTTTCCACTCTTTACTCTCCTTACACCCAACGTGCCAAAGAAAAAGAGGGAGAAGGGAGGGATGAAAATCGCCGCTCACTCGAGAGACGCTGCGGCGGAGGCGCCAGCCTGCCTGACCTCGCCGACTTTTCTCTTCCTTCTTCTTCTTCTTTCTGTATGTGTACGTACGTACGTACGTTCGTTCGTTCGTTCGGCCGGCGAATGGCAATCTCGTAATCGCGCGACGTCTTGTTCCGGCGCCATCGCGACGTTTGGGTGCTGCTGCGCCGTGGCGATGAGAAAAATTCGGGCGTTTGTGTATACACTAGAGTGAAGAGAGGAAAAAGAGGGACACGCGGAAGTGAGAGTATACTTGTGTGTATATGGTACGAGTTTTTCGCGTGATTACGTATCGGGAAATTGGGTTTTGCGGGTACGTGGCACTCGGTCAATATTGGGAGGTTCGTTGTCGAGTGCGAAATTGTTTATGATTCTGTTTCTTGGCGTTTAATTCGGTTACGACTTTAGGTAAACTGCGAAAAAACAAGTTTTGATAAAGTTTATGGATTATTGAATTATTATTTATTGAGTTCGCGAATTGTCGGTTAGTTTCTACGATTTACTTGCTTCTTAATAATAAATGAACTGAAATTTGAATCTGTTATTTCAAGTCGGTCCAAAATTAGGTTAATCAGCAGAAAATCCTTTCGACAAAGCTAAATATTATTAGCTTCATTCATATATTAACGACCTACGAAACAGCCGACCATACATCAGGAATACACCAAGAAACTTCATATTATGTAAAAAGAATTAATTGATTGTCACTTCCACTTTCTTCCATCAAACGCTCGCAACACTCTGACAAGACGCGCGTAATGATCGCTATATACCTACACGCGATACATTTTATCATTTCACCACACTGTAAATCTATGTTCCCACGACTAAGAAGCGAGTGCATATATATTCGTGAGTCATCGATTTCCAAGTTCATCGTTTCTTCCTCTCTCTGTCAAGTGCAAATGTATGTACGATATGTATGCTAAACTAGGGACTCTCGAGAAGTTTTCGGGTTCTCTCTCCGGGTATCCGTGATGCTTTCGGGGAGGGTGTCATATAGTCGTCGTCGACAACGAGAGAGAGTAAGTATCGACATTCGGCGCCAGAGCAGTCGATTATCGTCTTCCCGCACGTGCGGGTGTTATAGACTTTGCGCGTAGGCGGTTTTCATACCACGATCTTCCCATGCCGCTATATATTATATCTTTTTTTGCGTTACGTAAAAGCACCATCGTCGTCGTTCCATTCGATTTTAAATAATCGAGATCCCGCCAGGTGGAAAGCCAGTTATCTGTGCGCGCGCCGTTATTGGTATTATTGTCTGGCCGTCTATCGTCGTCGGCTTTAGAAAAATCACCGTCGCCGCCGCCGCTTTTGGTTTTCGTTTATTTCAGCGACAAAAGAGAGAATGCGCGCGATTCCGTTTATCAATGGACCTCGATCTCTCGCTAAATTCACCGTGTGTATACGTGTGTATAGGACGCGACAATAGGCGCATTGTCTCGGAAAATGACAGTTAACGGACAAAAGAAAGATTAAGCGAAATCAAAGGTGAATGAAGGCTGCTCTCGTGCATTATGACAACAAACACACACGCGCACTTGGCGCGCGAAAATGGAAAAGTCAAGCTAAACAAATGGATTTTCGCGCGCTAAATTTATACCGGCAGTATAGTCGAGTGTATTGCAATTTCGTAGAGATGCGATAAGATGAAATAAATATTCTGTTTCGCAGAGTTACACTGACCCACGGCACGAAAAAGGAAGGAAACGCGTCGGGCGAAACATAGAGGCGCGGAACGGGGTGACTCAGAAGTCAGGGCCAGCGCGTGGGCGTGGGAAGTGGGCCGAACGAGTCATATATATATATACTCACACATACATGAAGAGGGTTGAGAGAGGGAGGCGTGTGCTGAAGAAGGATAAATTGACGGGGTAGTAAATAAGAGGATGGTATTTAACGCCTCTCGCAGCGCTACTGCTCCCCACTGGTATTGTGCGTACCGACAGTCTGTATATGAATGTGCGCATGTGTGTGCGTGTCCGGTTTTATATATAGAAGTGATGCGGAACCCACGGAGCTTTTAGGCCAGTTGAATGACGTTAGTGCGGTAAACGTATTATACGAAGTTGTTTCCGGATTTAGCGAGGGCGGAAAAAGCACCATGCTAATGGGTATATATTAGGTTGAAATTAAGTCTTTACTTTGACTAACAGTACTGTTATGGAAAATGAGATAGAATTATGCTTGATTTGATATATAGTCGAGGGAGACAGGCAGAGCACATTATTGACAGAGCCAAAACTCGACGGGGAATTTCGCTGTTATGATTATAACAGACACTCAAGATAAGGCAGAAGTTCGTGATGTTGAAAACTGACAGCGTCATCTGCAGCGAGCATACATGCATGCACACACGTGATATCTAGTCAATAATCTAGTTTGATATATAATCGCGAAATCGAAAATCATGGAGCATTCGTGGCAGACAGGCTCAACGTTTGATTTGAAGAGCTACCTAAAATAGAGGTATCTAATAATACTTGCGTCGCTTATCTTGAAATTTCAGTAGCTGTAGAAGACAACGGTTGCAACATCATACTCACTTATTTTATTTACTTACTTATTTATTTTTAATGAACAATTAAGGCAATGATGGGGAAGCTTTTTTCTTTGATTGGCAATTTTGTTCTGCCTCGCGTTACGATGATTTTCGTCGATTAGAAATCTTCCAAAGACTACCAATTTCCGATACGATCCGAGTTGAATCTCCCCATTAGGTCCCAAATAGAGGTTTCGTGACTGGACTCTAATTAGAGCTCCCTAGTTCCAGTAATCCCAATGTGAATTTAAATTGGATGCTTGTCAGAAATGTCTAGCCGTTACTTAATTAAATGTAATATCACGAAATCCGGTAATAATGAAATGTCAGTATTATTTTAAAATTTGTAAATTTGAATTTTTATTTAATTTTTTAATAATTCAATATCTTAATAAGGTTTATAAAAAAAGTCTTATACTATTTTGACAATTAGAATTGAGAGGATAGTCTTTTTTAAAGGTGAAAAATATAACTAATTACTTATCTTTTTGGTAATTAATACACTTTGTTATCCGTTGCCAAAAAAGTCTGAGTTACACCGACAGTACACGAAACGAATTTAGGGAGTAATTAACTAATTACCTCATTGCTTACACATAACGTTTGCCGTTTAAAAGTGTAATAAAAAAAATATATGATCTATATATTTATATATAACATTAAAATGGTCATTTGATGAAGGAACTTGTTATATTGTCAAATGGAGGAAATATCGAAATAAATAAACCTTGCACGAACATTTCGGACTCTTTTATACAAAAAAGAGATGAACTTGAGATTGTTACCTATAATGCACTGAGAAAAATGTGTGTAGTCGTTATGCTACTATATCATATAGTTGTCAAAATATAGTTGCGGTTTCTATTTTTTTCAGTAAAATATAGTATATTTTGTTAGTTGTATACTATATTTTAATAGTTTTAACTATAATTGTTGTAAATACATCCAATTATAATATAGTAACGTTTACTATAAAATATAATTGTGACGATTTTGCACTATACAGTATATTGTAACAGTGACTATATTTTCAACTCTGCACAAACACACTTGTCAGAGTATAACTCTGTCACGTTGTCTCTGAGTTTCTAATTCTAGTTATTGCAATAAATTGAATCCTAATTTTTAATCGTTATCAACTTAATCCATCGCGTTATAATTAATAACGAAATTAACAATTCCACCACCATTTCCCTCTAATACATCCACAAATCGCTGCCGCATATCACACCAAATTCCCAAACCTCTCCGTCACGTATTTACATCACGCTTCTCCATGCATACAGCCATGGGAAAACTGTCCGCAGCACCTTCATCCCGCGCTTGCTTGCTTGCTTGCTTGCCACTCCCAATCCCCGCAAATTCGATACTACACAGCAACAGCCCCTCTGCGCGCATCCCGCGAAAACCTCCTGACGCAAGCAGGTGCAGCGCAAGCACGTACAGCGGCACTATCCTCTCTTCTCCCGTTCTCCCGACGGTCGGATTCTGTCACGAAAAATTCATCATCTCCTCCGCATCCAGACGCCACTTTCACTTCTACAATAGTGTAATCCTTGCTCGAGTATATATATATACATACGCAGAGAGCTGCGAGAGGTAGCCTACCTAAGCATAAATTCCACGTCGCGAGGTTCAGCGAGTTGCGACACTCGTTAGTGATGCAGATTTCAATGCGGCTGTGATGACGCGGTGGTGATGGTGGTGTGCTATCGTCGTTGCTACGATCTACCGCTTTTGTTTCTTTGTCTGATGTCGAACCGAAAGAGAGAAAAAGAGAGAGGAGCGTTTTGATTGATTCCGTTCCTGCGTCATCTGCCGTGTCGTCGTCGTCGTAGTCGGAGCTGTTGCCGCGTTAACGGTATCGATTATACCGGGCGATTTCCATAATTTTATTCTTCTCGTCGTTCCTCGTCCCCCCGCGCGCGTGTTGACGACATTGTTTCCATCTGATGCTAGAGAGTGAGACAGTGAGAGAGAGAAGGACGGATCGTACCAAAGATCGAACGGAATAATTTAAATAAATCGATTCACCCGCGCGATTCTTCCTTTGCACGTATCTGCTGTTCCTTTTGTTTTCGATTTAGCGAGTGACTTTTTTTGCTTCTTGAGAATAGTTGGTAAGCTGGCGGTATTAAGAGGAGCATTAATTTAGTTTGGTTTCTTCAATGAAATAAATTAAAGAACTGCGATGACTCCTTCATATAATGGCTCAACAGTAACACCTCATTATTATTGCTGTAATATCACCTCCATTAGTATATTTATTAAAACAATTATGTAACCTATGCAATTACAGTTTTTTGTCGCCATTCCATTAACATCGACGCAAATTCCTTCACGGGACCGAGAACGATCATGAAACCTTCCCACCCCCTCTTTCTCTTTCTGTACCTTGGAAAAAAGAGAAACGAAAGCGAAACACTTGTAATAATCCACTTGTTACGCGAGGGAGTCAAACAATACTCATTAAAAGTTCGCTATTGAGAGCTTACTGGAGCGCGCACGTTGGCGCGAGAGCGCAAGAGCGTAGCAACAATTAGCTGCGGCGGTATAGCACTGCCCGTAAAAATTTAACAACGAGCTCGTCTCTGTAAATCCTTACCATTGTCTCTCTTTCTCCACAGTCTAAACTTTCGACTCACCGTTTGGATCGATTTTAATTAAAATGGAACTCGAAAATTTTCTCATTCAGCTTGCTTCCCTAACCACTTGTAGTCGTCTAATTTTATATACATACAAGTAAAATTACACTGCTGTTTCGTTAAGCGCATTACAATGTACCTCGAGTCCCGTATACACACCGGGACGGACGATCGTGGGAAAAAATATTAAGTAACTCCCCCGCAGACTAAACAAACCGGCGCTTATGTCAAACAACTCTCGCGCGGAAAAAAGTGATTTAAAAATAAGACCGAGCGATCGCGCTCGTGATTGCAGCGTTCCGAGGAATCCAAACTCTCAGATACAAAAGCTGCTTCTCTTCGAAGCCGCGGAGCGCGTGAATCAGCTTCCCATGGGACTACATACGCGACGATCGCGGTGCGCGTTTTTCGAATCACAGAGACGCTCTCTAAGCGGAGCGACACTTTTGCGTGCATGTTTTTGCTCTAACCTGGATGAGATTTTTATGCCGAGAAGCGAGGACGATGCGAGGCTCGGATTAGATTAGAAGCGCCGCGGAAAACGAGGACTCGAGAGTTGCGCGTATCTTATATCGCGAGAGATTGCAATTTTTGTGAGCGAGAGATGTGAGAGGATGTGAGATGTCTTTCTGGAATTTAGAATTTCTAGATAAGGATAAGATTGCGTTTTTCGTTTTAATATCTAATTCGAATTAGTTTTATACGCAAGCGAAAGTTTAAAGATAGAAAAATATCGCGGTACTATATATTGATTAACAGTTTAAACGTTTTGATTTAAATTCCCTTAAAATGGTCATTAACGATATCAAGTATCCATCAGTCGCCAAGTCCCGACATGTTAAAAGTAGCGTCACAGCCAGTTCTTAATCGCTAATTAATATTCCCGACTGTTTATAAATCTTCCACTTGACACAAATACTATCAGAACTTCCAACGTTCAAGCGCGTGACACATTAACGGCAAGGTCTCCTTTCTCTCTCTCTCTCTCTGTACACAGCACAGCAACCTATCGCAAACCTATCCACTACAAACACAATTATTCACCAAAAAACGCTTTACGAGACCGCGGTATCTTCAAAGCAGCAACAGTATAGCGCGCAATGCCTCTCCCCGCGCGCAATTACGAGAGAGTGAGAAAGAGACTCAAGCCACTGCAGCAAGAAGACACACACACAATGTTTTTTTACGAGCTGCGCAGGCGCGCGGGATTTGAAGTTATTAGTTTGCGCTTGGGTTGCGCGCAGCGCATACACACGGTCATTGCTCCACGCAATCAGTGCGTGCCGTCTCTCTTCCTCGCGCGTAAACTGTCTTAACTGCGCCAATCGCCGCTGAAATCTACCCCGGTTTAAGCGCGCAGACGCTCCTTCGCTGCCGCCGTATCGCTGAATTAATCGAGGAAAAAAATGCGTGTGTGCGTGTGTGCTTGCAGCAACGACGTCGTTGGTTGGTTTTAGAAAATATGGAGTTGCAAGGAAGGCGCTTGTCGTCGTCTGTGTGATTTATTCCGGTCGGTTCAGTCGCTTTTATATACGAGGCTGGCACGATTTTTCTTCTTGCCGTGTGCTTAGCTTTTGCTCGGTGGAAATTCATATCAATTTATTTATTTCATAATAATTATAAAAGTCCACGTGTAATTATATATTGTAATTGCGTTATAATTGGAAAAAAACGTGTATTATGATAATTGGATAACTTTTGTAAAAGTATAAATAGGGTATATAACTTTCATATATACGCGTAGATAGTAGATAATCTTTAAATTATATTTTTCTAATGTGTTTTCAATTGAAATTCATAGATTTGAGATTTATTAATAATGAATTTATGAAAGGCCACGCCAAAAGAGAAAAATAAACAAAAATATATAACAAATGCATCGAGACAAACTGCGCGAACTTCCCTATAAATGTCACGCGTAAACAATAAAAATTTACACTTACAGAACACGCCCACGGACAGGCTCGATAAACAAATAATTTCGCTCGATGCGCGCGTGTTATTTACGACTCTTTCTCCTTCTCTCTCTCTCTCTCTCTCTTATACTCTCCCGGCATCGTTTAACGAACGAAAGTTACCTCAGCGAGTGAGGATAAATATAGCCCGCGCGAGTTAAATTCGCGCTCGAGCATTTTTAATACGGGACTTCGCCGATATATTTAGGGATATTGTAAAATCCGCGCGTAAACAACCGCAAAAAAATACACGAAATAAACCCAATAAGATGTTACTTTCTGGAGCCTGTCCCCTCGTTACACGCGACGGACAAGTTTGCAGCACATGCAAAGCGATTACGAGAAATCGAAGGGCAAGAGAGAGCCCTTATCGCTGTAGAAGTACACCTGCCGCTCTGTATGGCGAAAAAAAGCCGGACGAACGTTCCCGTGAGAGAAAGACAGAAAGAGCGAGAGAGAGAATCTTTAAACTGGTATTCGCGCAAGTATACGAATACTCGCGAGAGAGGAGGCGACGAAACGGGTTTCCGAGCGCCGAAATTTCTGCGCAGTTCGCGCTAAGAGAAATCGTGATGCTGGTCGTGGATTTCGACGTTCCACTCGCGTTAGTGTTTTACTTCCTCATCCGAGTTTCGTATTTGTGAACTGTATGCAGATTTGAGTTTTTATACTAGATAGAGAACTCTAAAGCGTTTAGTGAGGCGTTTTGTTTCATTCATTTTCATGTTCTATAAACACACGGCATCTATAGAAATGTAAGAGAAAACACAATTCCACTAATTTTAAATTCCCATTTATTATTGATTAAGAAAATATCTTTACAATATCAGAACTACCATCATACTTTTACCCTATAAGACATGATAAAAACATATTTTTTCCGTAGAATTTAACATACGTCGCTACACCCTCTAGCGTCAACAAAACCTCACAAGAATATTCCCGCCCTACAGCAAATCTTTTTTCCAATAACTTACTCAATCCAATAAACCTCCGACCATAAACCTTCGTTCCCTCCCCATCCCAAATCCGGAAAAGAGCTCCGTATACGCATTGTACATCGGCGTCACACAGCTAAAAATACCCCGTCAGATTTCCCGACCCAAATCCTCTCTCTCTCTCTCTCTTCGATTGACCCGACTTCGTTTCCCGAACCCCGGCCAATAAACATTCCCGCCTTGCGTACACACATGTATACATGTATACCAGTCGACTAAACGGTCCGTCTAACGATCTGTTTACAGGAGGAGCGCATCCGCCGTGTCTGCCAAAGCTGCGAGGAGGAGAAAGATGAGCAACCGAGCCACCGCGTCGAGCAGCCCGCGAGCAACCGCCGGCCACGAGCAGCCCTCGCACCCATGAGGGCCTCCTGCACTGCCGTCGCCGCCGCTGCTGTCGTCCACTAGCCCAATTTTCGTCAAGAGAAAATCCCACTCTCACGTCGCCGTACCTCGACACTACGCGCAACAGAGCACCAGCTAAAAGCAGCCGCAAGAGCGAAAGAGTGAAGGAGCAAGGAAGCAGAAAAGGCGCGAGCAAGCGAGAGAAAAAGCCAGAGCGAAGGGTATATAATTCGGCGAGCGCGCGAGGTGAACGCGGGCTCCCCCGGGTCAGGGCCGCAGATGGGAGCAGTGCCGGCCGAGCAGTCCGCCAGGGCGATCGGTAGTTGGCAGCGTGAGCAGCAGCAGAGGCGGCAGTGTCCACAGCGAGAGCTACAGCGGCAGCAGGGAATATTCGAGCCGGGCAGGAGGCGCTGCCGGCGAGCAACCGGCCACCGGCGCGGCGGCTCCACATTAACTCGGCCGCGCGTTACCGAGCAAGCTGGAATTGATGGAGTTGGAGAACATCGTTGCCAATACCGTGTACCTCAAAGCCCGAGAAGGTCAGTACAGTGTGTCTCTGCTTTTTTTATTTTCGGGGGTTTGTGGAGGGAAATTTTAGGTTTTTTATAATGAGTCTATATTTCATACGAGAATAGATAAGTGACTTGTGGAAAGTGCACTAAAAAATATACTAGATTTATATAAATACTTTGTCAAATTCTACTAAAAAAATAGTTTTTTATAATTTAATATTTCTTATAGTACTGTTTAAAAAAATATTCTTGGAAATCTAGAATTTTTTTAACGAGTATAGATCTGGAAGTGTCCCGATCGTTGAAGTATAATGCAATATATATACGATCTTTTTTTATAGAAAGCTCGTATTGATTTTTCTTGCCTCTTCAGTATTTCTGTATATAAAAATAATATCGAAATAAATGTTTCAATATAAATTGTATCTTCTAAAAAGCTTCATTTATTCCTAAATACTTGTTGTTTGTACATGCAAACTTTTAATGTAAGAAGATAAATCTGATCCTTTCATAAAATTAAGAAATTCATATGCAACTTGAGATAAATGAAAACGAAATATGAAACTAGCCACATTATACGTTGACGAATGAAGGGCGAAGAAGTACGTCTAATAATTACAATGTGACCTTGAATTCGATATAATACTGCAGTGTAGTTTTAATTTTTATAAATTTAAATCGAGCTCTTTGTATTGAATAAAGTAATTCTTGAAATTATCATTAATAATAAGATTATTTTCTGCTAGAACCAAGACGATTGCACTCGTTTCCGAAATATTGTTTTTCTTTACAAAGTGAACGCGGTATGCGTCGAGAAGGTTTTTCTTTGTGATCGTATGGTAACTGGCGCAATATAGAATCGAATAGGCTTGCAAGCAAGCGTGCACGCGATAATAAAAATATTGCGGTTTGCGTCATCGGGTATAACGAACCGGGAATGAAAATGAATGCCGCGTGGAAAAACTAGGAGATGTTTGAGGAAGTATTGGAAAAAAGTCAGGCGCTTTTCTTGCCTGAAGTGAGTCAGGCTGGAGGCATTGTGTGTACGCGTTCTGCTGTTGCTACAGGCACGGTATATGTATATAATTTATATAAGCTTTCGATGTTGATACAAAGATCCATTCAGTGGCGTCGTATCCGAGAAAATTACGGAAAATTTCGAGTAAATGGAAAGTTTTTGTCTTTATAATGACACTGAGCTTTCGTAATTGTGACTGGTCATTCATTGTGGGGGATATGCAGTTTTCAGAATAATAGGTTTTTCAGAATTTCAGATGTTATCTGTCAGTGACAGGTGTACAGTGAATGTTTGATAAAGATAAAATTTGTGTTGCCTGCATTTTGTCAATCTGAATATTATTTGAGAATCATATATGGATTATAAAAAAATATTTAATGCATATGTATTATATAAAACAATTTAATGTAAGTTTTTGTTTAAAACAAATAAGATGTAAATCTAATTTTGGTAGTATAATATAATTATGATCGTAAGTTTAATCTAATAATATTCATTTTATATTGCGAAACGGTAACATTTACGTACCAATAAGGATATGAAATACGATTTACCAACAGCTACATAACGAAATTTCAAATTCAATTGTAAAATCGTTCAAGCACAATTATCAATTCATTAAAATGTAATAATCCATATTTTAAAAAGCTGCTATAATTAATTATCAATATAATTACATTTTAATACCGCTTGATCTACATTCTCGTTTTCATTTTGATTAAAAGAAATTACATAACCAGCTCTCACTTATATCGTCCGCTTAAGCGTATTATTAAAAAATGTATTTCAATTTAATTAATTATTTCAATTCGTCTAGAACATTAAGCCATTAAAAATTCTTATAAGAATAATATTCCATTAGATTAATTGAACGACTACTTAACCCTAATTGAAATAATCATAATCTAAAACGTTATGGCATGTATATAATCCAGCGCCGCGTGGACATTAGAAAAACGAAGCTATATAACCAAACTCACAATACTTCGCATGAAATCCAATTGAGTTAACAAACACATCGCACGATCTAATTCACTCGAGCCGAACTCCATGCTTATCGACTAAGCTCACCTCGCCCGCACGCACCCACTGCACGAAAACTAGAGAAGAGATAGAGGAAGGGAGGAAGAAAAGAGAGAAATCTTGTCGGGTTTTGTTAGAGTGATAAATGAGGGTAATTCGTCAATTAGTCAAAAAAAAAGTAGGGGATGGGGGGAGGAATAGAAGCGCCGTCGTCGTCGTCGTCTCCCCCGGACTAATGAAATTCCTTGCTGAGAAAATCGAACGAGTGCACGAGGCCACTGTACCGTCACGAAACGCGCGCGCGCTCATTGTGCAGACGCGACGCCGAGGAATATTTCATGGGCGCGCGATGAAAATTACATTCCTTAATTAAGCCGCGCCGTCAAGGGGGGGAACCGCCTTGTCGAATAATGGACTCGAGGCTCTCTCACTCCCTCTCTCAGACATTATTATTATTGCGAAATAAAAGGGTCGTGCAATTAAAAATGTTTTCATTCGCGGAAAAGCTCTCTCTCTCCCTCTCCAATGGTACGTCTCACTGATTTATATCCGCGAAATCAGAAGTTCCCTCTGAATAACTCGGCTTGATAATTACACGAAACAATCGTGTCTAAAAATAATTATTACCAATTTGAATCGGGTCTTGCACAATTTGTACACTCCAATTAAGTTGTTGTAATTAAGCTAACGAATACAATAACGAAAGAAGTTATTCAAACGGATGATGTATATTTTCGCTGAATGCAAGCGAATGGCGCGTTCGGGAAAAAATAAATTTACTTGGCGCGTTTACCGGACAACCTCATTTTTTTCTTCTCTCTCTCTCCGGTCTTTTACTCTATTTCTCTCTCTGCTTTTCTGCTTCATACATGGAAATCGCATCTCGGATCATGAAAAAGCGAGACCTTGATCGCGGCGCCCTGCATGAGAAAAGCAGCGAGAAAGGAGAGATGTAGTGGCGAGATCCATATGCTAGAAAACAATCGTGAGGGAAAATTCACTTTATATACATAGGTTTTTCTTCTCATACGATATTTTTGGGTTAAAATACTTTTAACCTTTTTTTTATTCCACCGCGTGGGTGTTAAAAATATCGTTTATCGTACAAAAATATCCCCTGCACCACTGTTACGTAGAAATAGAAATAAAAATAAAGCGATCCCTTTTGGAAAAAAACATGTTTTGAAAGGTTTTCCGTTTCAACAAATACCATGTGTATACACGCGAAATAAAACACTGACTGTAACTCTATAAAATTCTACTCTAAAAATCATATAATTCTTTTTCAACGAATGATACATTTGAAACCCAAATGTACCCTATATCTCACACCCACTTCTCGCAAACTTTGGAAACTTCCTTCACCTTTCCTCGCTCATGGGCGCCGCCGCATCTAGGATCCCGAGACCTTGATCGCTCCTCGGCCCGCGAGAGAGAGAGAGAGAGAAAAACGCGCTTTCCCCCACTACCATATACCCCCTTCCCCACAATGCTACCCCACACTGCACACACAGGTGCACAGGCGCCGAAAGGACGCGAGAGAGAGAGAGAGAGATAGAGGCACAGGTGCACATGCACACACCGCGCGGAGAGGAGGCGGCCGAACTGGAGCGCGTCCGCGATATTGATTTCCCGAACGACCGCACCGAAGAGAGGCTACTACTGGGAGCGATAATAGTATTGCGGGCTCGCGAGCGAGAGAGAGAGAGAGCTGACCGTTCCTGCGTGTGTGTGTGTGTGTGTGTGTGTGTGTGACTCGGCGAAAGTGAATTAATGACGAATTAATGACCTGGAAAGGCGGGCAAACAAGTTCAAGATCATATATTTATATACGTGTACGTGTGTGAGAATCGTTTGACAAATTGAACGGAAGCTGTGCGAGAGTAGCGGCTTTTCTTTCTTTTTTTGGAGAGAGGAGATATGCCTGTCGACGGGGGTCGAATTGATTCGCGCGCGTAAGAGCTTTTTGAGGGGTTTCAGGGACTAATGTTTTATTCGAGACGGGGGTATATCCTCACCCACCTGATAGGGAGAGAGAGAGAGAGAGATAGTTGATAAGTTGATCATCTTATTGTCTACGAAGGGCCGCGTAATTTCGGCCTTCTCGGAAAATGGTCCCCTCTTCTAACTTGATTTTTGAATAAAATGTATGAGCATGAATTTCATACGAGAATATGGATTTTCTTCCGCTATTATACATCCGCTTGGCGAAGAATGATTTTCGAAGCATATTATAAGGGGAACTACGTCGCGCGACTAGTGTATGCCACGGGGTTCTGAGAAAAATTTTTAAATTCGTTACGCCACCACGGCAGCGCGCTTTCCATGAAAATATTCGACTAATGGAATTCCGCTCTGCTGTTCGCCCGTAATACACTTTCGCGGAAGCTCTATTATATACACGTGGTGCACATCCTTAACGAGCTTCGAAAATATCCCGTTAACGTCTGTATAATAGTCGAGCGTATATGTATAGGGAAAAATCCATATATCAGAAACGCGTGCAGCGCACATTCACGAAATTCCTTCGCCTAATTACATGAACGACGACGAAACGCACGTGCAGGAGTAGCCACTGAAACGCTCTGAAATATATAAAGGCAACCTTAGGTACCTGCTGCCGCACGCGTGGACAAAACATCCAAATAATTGATGAACTCGACGGATCTATAATTCAGCACCGGGTTTCTCTCTCACGTGCGTGAGCGCGCGGCGTACCGGCGGATCCCGACAATCCAATATACAGAGGAGAGTCCCCCCGGGGTTGCGACGACGACGCTGTTTACCTTCAGGAGCCGCGCTGGCTCTTTGTATTTGCGCGTGCCGCGTAGATGTAGCTCTCGGTTCTTGAAAGTAGAAGGAGGAAGTGTGTCCTAGGAGAGAGAGCGCTGACGCGATTTCGGGACGAGGCTTATATAAGTAGGAAGATATCGAGGTCAGTGTAGATGCGAGGCGAGGGGCAATGATTATTCATTTTATGAAAGAATAATCGTGGCCGATGAATTTTGAATTGCAGCCTAAAAGGATAGTTAAACTTTTATCAGCTGGACTGTTAATGGTGGAGGACAATGGGGGGCTAATTTTATACGCTGTTGTTGTTAATTTTTCATTCTATAACACCATGATGACTTTTTGGATTTATTTGGAAAGTCATCCTTCGCATGATTCATTTGTAATGTGGGAGACTAGAGCGAGATTATTCTTACATTGAAGACGAAGTCATCATCAATTTTTTGTTCGTTACTGATTCGCTAATATTGCAAGAAAGTATATATCCATGGTCGTTAGTATTTAAATTGGTGGCAGGAGTCAAGTTAACAAGTACGGAATCAGGTCACGTAAAATTAACTATAGTGTACATATACATATAAAAATATAAAGAATAAACTATCAAATTTGAAAATTCATTAATTAAAAATATCGATCGGTCATAAACAAAGAAAAAATTTCAAGTATTTTCCTTTTTATTAGTATATACTTATTATTCTTTTAAATAGAACTATTATCATTCTTACGCATTTCACTTAAAAAGAACAATAAGCTACATTTACGCATTTCTCGAGAAAAATATTTCTCCTTCTTATCGACCCAGCGCAGTAAAAATATTTATACAGAAAAATGAAACACTTGCTGCTACTGGGAAAAATGAGTTAATATTTAAAATTACTAAAATACAATATTGAAAAAATATGTCAAGACCTCGTCGCCTTTACAATTTACAATAGCTACAATCACGAACATATCTCTTAAAAACGAAAATTATCGCCGTTAAACACGCCTGTGAAGAGCCGATAAGATCTCAGCTTATTTACAAAAAAAAAAAAAAAAAAACTCGCATATACTAGGATAAGCAAGTTTTTTTTCTTCTTCCGTCGAATACCGCTAACCGTACATGTATTTTCGATCCATTGTCGACGCGTCTCGCGTGATCCAGCTGTGGCAATCGAAATCGCGTACGCGCACAGGTAACACACACACACGCGCGAGTGGGAAAAAGGCTACACTTCCTGTCTTAATCCGCCTGCGTCAATTGAAATTCGAGTTCGCGACGGAGAAAAGCGAGAGAGGCGGAACAGGCAGGGAGGAAAGGCAGAAAGGGAGAGAGAGAAAGAATCGATGCGGTTAGATAAAATTGTTTAAATTTAATGTAGGAAAAGACGTTTTTGTTTATGTCGAAAATGTTCTGAAAATTTCGTAAAAGTTATAAAATAAATTATCTGATCAGCGATGTTTGGGAAATTATCTCTGTAATTTGCTACACGGAAAAAAATTTGTTTGTAAACTTTACTTTTTGCAAGAAAATTTACTATTTTTCATACTAGTATACTGGTATATACTCATATGAGCTTTTTACTTTTTAAATCGTAATTTAATTATGTTC